>JAVSCE010020086.1:0-50189 GCA_032199065.1 Smutsia gigantea | reverse complement strand
AATGGGGAGATGACAAGTCTCTTCAGCAGCTGGTGTTGGAAAAACTGGACAGCTACATGTAAGAGAATGAAACTGGACTACTGTCTAGCCCCATACACAAAGGTAAACTCAAGGTGGATCAAAGACCTGAATGTAAGTCATGAAACCATAAAACTCTTAGAAAAAAACATAGGCAAAAATCTCTTGGACATAAACATGAGCAACTTCATGAACATATCTCCCTCGGCAAGGGAAACAAAAGCAAAAATGAACAAGTGGGACTATATCAAGCTGAAAAGCTTCTGTACAGCAAAGGACACCATCAGTAGAACAAAAAGACATCCTACAGTATGGAGAATATATTCATAAATGACATATCCGATAAGGGGTTGACATCCAAAATATATAAAGAACTCATGCATCTCAACAAACAAAAAGCAAATAATCCAATTAAGAAATGGGCAGAGGACATGAATAGACACTTCTCTAAAGAAGAAATTCAGATGGCCAACAGGCACATGAAAAGATGCTCCACATCGCCAATCATCAGAGAAATGCAGATTAAAACCACAATGAGATATCACCTCACACCAGTAAGGATGGCCAACATTCAAAACACAAACAACAACAAATGTTGGCGAGGATGTGGAGAAAGGGGAACCCTCCTACACTGCTGGTGGGACTGCAAATTAGTTCAACCATTGTGGAAAGCAGTATGGAGGTTCCTCAAAGACTCAAAATAGAAATACCATTTGACCCAGGAATTCCACTCCTAGGAATTTACCCTAAGAATGCAGCAGCCCAGTTTGAAAAAGACAGATGCACCCCTATGTTTATCACAGCACTATTTACAATAGCCAAGAAATGGAAGCAACCTAAGTGTCCATCAGTAGATGAATGGATAAAGAAGATGTGGCACATATACACAATGGAATATTATTCAGCCATAAGAAGAAAACAAATCCTACCATTTGCAACAACATGGATGGAGCTAGAGGGTATTATGCTCAGTGAAATAAGCCAAGCCGAAAAAAGACAAGTATCAAATGATTTCACTCATATGTGGAGTATAAGAACAAAGAAAAAAAACTGAAGGAACAAAACAGCAGCAGACTCACAGAACCCAAGAACGGACTAATAGTTACCAAAGGGAAAGGGACTGGGGAAAATGGGCGGGAAGGGAGGGATAAGAGGGAAAAAGGGGCATTACGATTAGCAAATGTAATGTTGGGGGGGCACGGGGAGGGCAGTACAACTCAGAGAAGACAAGTAGTGATTCTATAGCATCTCACTACGCTGATGGACAGTGACTGTAATGGGGTTGGTGGGGGGGACCTGATGAAGGGGTAGTTTAATAATCGTAATATTGCACATGTAATTGTAAATTAATGATAATAAAATAAATTATATTAAAAAAAAAAACAGAGAAGGCAAACAGTGAATCTGTGGCATCTTACTACACTGATGGACAGTGACTGCAATGGGGCATGGGTGGGGACTTAATATGGGTAATGTAATGACCACATTGTTTTTTCATGTGAAACCTTCATAAGAGTGTATATCAATAATACCTTAATAAAAAATTTAAAAAAGAAAATTGAGGTGGTAACTTCCATCTCACTGAATCAGTCTAGGTCAGTGCAGTTGAGTGACGATGCAGGTATGTTCCCAAAGTTAGGCCTGTGGTTCAAGTAATCAGGTATTAAGTGAGACATTTCTATGGATGTAAAAGAAAAGCAAAGGTTAACGGTTAGAGCAAATTATAAACCCAGTGCCCAAGTACTGGGTACTGTCAGAGAGATTTCTCGATGTCAGGCTTGAAGCACCATCAGAGAGAGCAGGTGCAGGCAGTGGTTTTCCTGGTTTGTGGTTCGCTGTGGCTGGTGAGCCATTCAGTCCACACGGCAAAAGGCAGGAAGACTGCCTAAACATGCGTTGCTGTGATTTCTCTGAAGTTCCTATCAAGACAGTTTGCCTTCAGTTGGCACAGCTTCAGGAAAAGGGCACTTTCAGTTCTCAATGATTCCAAGTCATGAGGGGAAAAGCTGAGAATTGTTGTTAGGAGCACAGGAGCCAGGCACTGGAGGGAACTGGAAGAATGGAGGACCCGGCCCAGTTCACAGTGAACAGTGCTGGAATCTCACACCCATAGAGCAGCACTACTGAAACATCATTTTTCTCTTTAAAGTCACACTCATTTTTATTAAAGGTAACCATATTAAGACTAATTTGCTTGTAAAATAAGTTCAGTTTCAAAACAGTCAGCCTGATTATTTACGTAAGTGCAGCAAGAACAGCCATTGATCACACAGGCTCTTTTAAATGTGCTTTGCTGGAACTTTTCATAAGGAATTTCAGACTGAACTTTTAAAGGCCTCTCAGGGCCAGGAAAGCCAAGCCAAGGACTTCTGAGAGATTTTGTCTGCAAATGCCTGTAGATTTGGGTGACTTCCTCTCCTCGAGGTTCTCAAGGCATTCTGAGGTTCCCATGCCTGCCAGGAAATGACCTTCCTTGCTCACCTAGTGAGGAACCCTGTATGCAAAGTACCAGGCCAATTCTTCCAACCGGCTTTATTGGCTCCATGAAATCAATCTTAGTTCCTTAAAGCCATCTGGTCATATCTGAGTCTGTGCACATCTCTCTCAAATATGACAGTCCAGGTAAAGCCTTGGTAATATAACCAATGATTCCAACTGTGTCCTGTTACAAGGAGAACAGATTCTTACTGAACTTATGCAAATAAATATACTGCCATAAAATGTAAAAATACTCATTGAGAGTTTCCAAATTCTGGAGGCATCAGGCAGAGAGAAAAAGCTAAATGTTTCAATTCTGCTTACAAAGGAAAACTTGCCAAACTACTGTAAGTCATCTTAAGAGAAAAAGTTTCCTTAAACCTGGAAAAAAGAACGTTTCAAACAAAAAGTCATAAGAATTAAAATCTTCTCTCTCAGTTCATTCAGTCCTGTGTTGCTGATTCTTGTTCTGCTTGAATCCAGTCTTCCTCTAGTTTCAGAAATTCTTGCCCAGGTCAGGCTTATGGTCCTAAGGTTATCAGAAATGCCTGTATTTGTCAGAAGTCTCCTTGAAGATGAAGCTCTTATGCAAGGACACTTTCGTAAAAGCATCTGAGCAAAACAGTAACTGTCTATAAATGACAAAAGACTTAAAAATGGCAGTGGTTAAAGACCTGATGAGAGTTCATTATAGTACAAAGAAATCTGGTTATTTCTGTAATATATAACATTCCAATAATCAGAATTACAAGTGATAACAAACCAGGGCATACCATATTTCTAGGAGTTTCATATGACTTCTAGGAAAGTTATTTTAATAACATATTTCTGCACAAATATAATCTAAGGTTTAGAATTGCTTATCTGACAATGCTTCCTATATAGTTTAAGATACCAAATAAATAAGCCCAATTTACTTAAATCTCTGTTTTTTGAGATGAAAATTCTCTGGACATGTTCCAGGGGCCCTCTGGAAAATCTCAGAGTTAACTAGATGTAAAAGGGACCTTTAGAATTTGATCTGGGGAAGTTGTCAAAAATATCAAAAGGTTTGAACGAAATAGGATCACAGATCATTATGAAATCAATACTTACTCATTTAACCAACGTGACAACAAAAGAATTTAATGGCAAATACAGAAGGCTACAGAGTTGTTAGCAAAACTTAGCTCTTTCAATATTTTTTGTTTTCTTAAGTATCAAAGACCTGATTCAGACAACATGAAGCACAAGAAATTATTCTGATTAAGACAATTCAAAAATCCTTCTACAATTTCTTGATATTTAAAGAGCAGACCAATAATTCAAGGAAACTGTCCTTTTTACAAACAGAAAACAAAATGCTAATCTTGTGGTGCACATGATACTAAAACTTCATTTACTTCAATCTCACATGCAGGACCACACATTAATCTCCTTTTCCACGAGCCTTCTACAACTTTTTACATTCAGATTTTGTCCTCAGTTTTCCCTTTTTAAATAACCAGCCTCTCACCTTTAGGACAAAAATACTTCCTTTTTCCCCCTCAGTAAAAATCCATCTCCATTCCCCATTCCTCTCCTTACCACAACCCCCCCCACCACCTTTTGTGCATGCAGAGATGCTCTCTTATTACTTTTGCTTTAATTACACGTATTTGAATTCTAAGCTTTCAGAAACCTGAATTTCTAGTGAAAACTAAGTAGTAACCAATTGTGAACTGTTTGTTATACCAACTTTCTCTAAACTGGCAAATTTATGATACATTTCAGACTCTTTCAGTAAGCACAAACATGTTTACTAACAGA
Organism: Smutsia gigantea; assembly: GCA_032199065.1. Taxonomy (NCBI): domain Eukaryota; kingdom Metazoa; phylum Chordata; class Mammalia; order Pholidota; family Manidae; genus Smutsia; species Smutsia gigantea. The sequence continues at coordinate 45,905 of JAVSCE010020086.1, read as the reverse complement.
CCCAAATTTGCCTTTAGTTTTTCTGTAATAAGCCAAAAGTAGATAAGGCTATGTTCAGTAATGTAAAACTTTAAGGTTTCAGGTTACCAAAAAGATTTAAGCTGTTTTTAGGTACACATAGCTTAACATAATTATATATATAGTGTATACATATAATTATAAATATACACCTATTTAGTTTACTTGTTTTCAACAACCATGCCATTCTTCCAAGCCCTTTTTTAAAAAAAGATTTAGATAATGTCAACTTACATGACTTTAAATATTCTTATGCTTTCAAGTTTTAATTCTAATGCTGATAACTTTAAAGATGTGCCTATTTTAATTAAACCAAACTTGTATTAGCATTAGTAACCTAATGCTTTCCCAGATCACGTTAACTTGAAAAACTAAGTTAGTGTCTATCAAGATTTGAGGGTTCTGGAATGCTCAATTTTCACAAGCACTTGTCTTTAAACCAATTAATTTTACCAATACCATCAGAGGTAAAATAATCTTTCACTTATAACATCTAAGGACACATACACAAACATACAAAACAGATGCAGAGATTTTCTGGTTAGTAATGTTTGTGATTATATTTACGCAATTTCTAGTTTCTAAATACTTCCTTTCTCTCACTCTCCCTTTTTTTTACTCAGATGAGAAACTTTTCCCTGTAGTTAGTTTTGTAAAGAATGACTCAGGTCCTAGAGAAGATGGGGCTAGAAAATTTACAACACAAAAGTATCCCATCTTTTCCAAGGTTGAGTCCCATGTTGGTGAGGCAGAGGACATATCTATTATCAAAGGTCTATGGTAATATTTAAATGTTTCCTTTAAGTCCAAGACAATCCTGTTTTCAAATGTCTTAATCTTTTATAATATCTACAAGCATTTTAAGATGAACAGGCATGATAAGACCTAGGCTTTAAATTGCTTTTAGACTCCCCATCCCAGGTCTTGTAAAGACTAAATTTGCATAACAAGGATTGATATATACATCCACCTACACTGAAATGTTTTTCTTTCCCTCTGGGTACATTCAGCTTAGAGAAGAAAGCCTAAAATAAATTCTATCAGTATCTGAGTATCAGTTTCCACTTTGGCCAAAAATGCTTTCATAGGAATTAAATCCTTCTAAGCGCTGTGTCAGATTTCAGCTGGGATGAATGGCAAATATTTCTGGCAGATTAACCCCATGGACCCAAGAAACATCCTCAAAGGGGATGCAAAAGATATTCATAAGACCAAGAGTTACTCCCAAAATAATCAAAGAATGAACCGACAACCTGCGCGCGCCAGGCAGGCAGAGAGCCAAGGAGATGAGCTATGCCAACGGGTCTGGGTTTTCCAAAGACGGAGCGTCAGGAAATCCCCTTTCCCTCCTCGTCAGCCCAGAACACTGGTGCTCCGTCCATCTTCTGCAGGAAGGCCTACTGGAACTGTTCACCAACTGTTTCCTCCTTAAGGGGGTTGTAAATAGTCACCTTCCCTCTAATGTTTATATGATTTCCTGAGAGTGGAGGTCAAAGGGTTTTTATAATTTAAAATTTGAGTTGCTACAGAGGGGACTTGAAAAGAAGTTTTTTCCCCCTCAGTGGAGACGTCTAGGATATATCTGTAAAGGACAGTGTATGGGAACGCCCGAAGCTGGTGGCTTACAGAGCCCTGGCCGGGGGCGGGGGTGGGGGGGTGGGGGGGGACGCAGAGCAAGTCTTGCTGCCAGTCTCAGGCACTTGTTAGTCACTTCCCGGCGCCCAGCACTTACATGAGTGACCCGCATTCTCTGGGCCTGGAGATTAGGTCACAGCATTCCTGACACATGCACAGGGAAAGGAAGTTAACACAGTCACATGGGGCTAGATTTTAAGGGGGATTTATGTTGGATACAGACACTAATTTCTGTTCTAAGTCTAATTTCAGTTCTTTTATCTGGCCAAAGAAATCGAAATCTCTAAGGCTGGCCATTATCCTACTAAGACAACTGAGAGCTCTTCCAGAAGGAATTTTCCTCTTTAGCCAATTTAAAGGATCCTCTCTTCCAACCATGACGAGTAGGATCTAACAGTAACTCAAACCAGTAAGCCTTTCTATGGGAAGACCCAGAGGGAACTTTCCAGGCTTAAACAAGCAAGCAAGGGGCATCCCTAGAGGGCACAGAGACGCAGCCCCACGATCCACACAGTTCACTCCCATAGTCTAAGAGAACAAAGACCTCTGCTGCCCAGGTGGTAAGGATGGTGTAGCAGGAAGAGCATCTCTGGTCTCTCACAAATGTGAGACACCTCCAGTCACAGACCCACTAGTCTCACCTGCGACACCAGGCAGATGATACTGGAATGGACTTTTCTAGAGCTAAGCAACCAAGGCTGGGATGACAGAAGTCCCTCAGGGGCTAGCACCTCTTGTGACAAACTCCCCTGAGAGCTGGCACAGCCAGACAAATAACACACTTTGGTCTCCACAGCCTGTGGGGCTGCCTGCCAGGCGCACCGGTTCCTGCACCCTCCAGGTGGCAGAGGCCAGAGAGGATGTCCTTCTGGTCACAAAGCCAGGCAACAGGACACAAAGGAAACGGACCTGCACAGACGGCTACAGCCAAGCATGGGCCTTCTCGGAGGCCAAACTAACTCCTAGGAGGGACTGTGTAGTGTTCACTGTGTGCCTGTGGCCCAGAGATTTTCCTGAGGTGGGTGGGTGACCAGGTGCCCACTAGCCCATTTCATGGCGACCTGTCGTATCAGAGGAGCATTCTTGAGGGTGAGCACTCTAGAGCCTTTCCCTCCTCCACCCGCGCCCACCAGGTCTGCAGCCCTGGCTCCCACGCTGTCCCTAGGCAACAGTCTTGACCTCATGCACACATTTACAAATGACACAAAGAAAACATATGTGGGAGGAAATGGATCAAGAAAAACTAAGAGTCCTCAACCAAATTTACCAAGAGTCACCAAGGCCAAGGAACCAGCTCTACAGTATTTCTCCTGCTAATTAAATTCAGAAAGAAAAAAAGGCTCTCACCATTCTCATTCCATCGGACCCTGCAGACAGAGATTCTGGGAGGCTGACATGGTAAGAAACCTTACCTTCTGCCGACTGTCCGTCAGATGTTCCAGAATCTCTCAGCTGCAGCAGCCTGGAAGTGAGCACAGTCCAGCGAGTCAAAGTCTCCCGCCGACTATGCCAGCTGTTGGGGAGGAAGAAATCTCTACCCCTGGAGGTTCTTCTAGCCCGTTTAAGAATCAAATCATGAGACAGATTAACAGGAGAAACAAACAAAATGTAATTAGGTCCATATGGGAAAGCCATAGGCATGGGCTCCAAAACCCATCAGGGAAATGAGGTACGTGTGTCATCCTGAACAAAGGAGAAGGGGTAGGTCTGAGACTTCAAAGGAAAAGGGAAGCAACTCACAGGAATAGCAAAGAGTGAACGTTCGGTAAACAGGTGTTTGCTGGGCCACACAGAAACACGGGGGCACAGAGAAAAAATTTTAAGACTTGGCCACATCCCTTCCTGTCTACCACCCCTAGGCCACATTATAATATGGCCATCTAAGGGGACAGATCTCTTTCTGGAGCAGATCCTCTATCTAAATTCTTTTTATGCAGTTGGGGGGGTGGGAGAGGTCAAAGTTTCTGTGACTTTTGCACCTTGATTGTTTCCAACTTTGAAATAACCTGTAATGTCACAATGGCACATCTTGGGGCACCTGGCTCCTAGCCCCTACAGGGTTACCTTAGAGTTTGGAGGGAGGAAAATGCCGCTGGGGAGAGATACACAGGGGCTTCCAGCTTTTCAGTGCACCCTTCCCTAGCCCCCTACCTATAACTGCAGTCCTCCCAACACACCTTATCCTATATTCCCTTCCCCACTGTAGTTTTCTACTTAGTGTTTAACATCAGCTAATTACATAAAGGCAGGATTTGCATTGTGTCTGTCATTGCTTCCCCAGCAACCAGAACCAGGACTGGCAGAAATTCGAAGGTAACTGTAATGAGCATCCTGGACTGGAAACCGCTACTTTGGAAGAGTAAAGTGGCTGGCAGAGTCAGAAAAGGAGCTGGCCATGAACACTGAGAAGGGACTGGTGGTCACCATGGGTGAGGGTCCGGCGGGAGGGGGAGGGGGATGAAGGGGCACAGAAATCTCAGTCATAATATAAGTTGGTCATAGGGATAGTAGCACAGCATGGGGAATATAGCCAATGGTTCTGTAACACCTTCCTCTGTTGACAGATAGTAACTGCATTAGTAGGGCAAGGATTTAATAATGTGGGTAAACTGTTGAACCACTGTGCTGTATACTTGAAACCAATATAAGATTGTTTATCAATGACACTCCAACAACAACAACAAAAATGAACAGGAGCTGGCAAACTACGAACTGTGAGCAAAATGTGGCCTGCTGCCTTTTTTCATATGGTCCACAAGCTACAAATAGTTTTTACAGAAGAACATTTGCAACTGAGTTGATGACACAGAACACTAACTTTGAACTCCAATTAAGCAAAATGTTATTTCCCTCCAAAATAATTCTACACTTTTCATTAATAGACATTATAAAAACTTTTACATATTTTACATTTTGAATTTCATCAATTAAGAATGTATGGAAATATGTTTTCTCTCATTACCTAAATATACACACCATATCCTTTATTCTGTCTCTTGGCCTACCAAGTCAAAGATATTTACCATGTGGCCATCTGCAGAAAAGGTTTGCCAGCCTCTAATTAAGAGCAACACCTCTAGATGTTGAATCCTATTCAATTTAGTTGAGTTCTTAAACTCTCTATCCTTAGTTTCCTCATCTGTATCTACCTGAAAGAGCTGCGGTTAGAAAGAATAGAAGCAATATATATAGAACACACCTGGCCATTAGGAAGAGCTCAACAAATACTGGATTCTATTATTAGTTGAGGAAGAAAACAAACCAAAAAAAAGCTAAAAGAAGTTAATACAACCACACAGTTTTTTGCAGTTCGAACCAAGTGCTATGAAGGAAATAAAGGACTGAGGCAGGTGACAATCAAGGTGCCCCCAGACGCCCAAGAACCACGCATAGCGTGGCACACTCAGAAGGGGAAGGTACGAAGGGCGAGCTGCTGATTCCGGTTCATAAGTCACCCTCCAGGAAAATAGAGATATACCCAAGTTATGAGAAAGAGCAGAAAATGAGGCAAATTTTTATCTGTAGTCATTTCCAGGGTCACACCACCACTAGAATGGTGAGCATAATGATTAAAAAGTAGAGCACGAGAGTCAGTTTCCGAGGTTCAAATCTCAGCTCTGACACTCAGTTTAGCTTTGAAACCTTGGGCAAGTTATTTAAGCTCAACTCCTCTTCTGCAAAATGGGGCTAAAAACACCATCTCCTTCAGTCTCCTGACTAGTCAGTAGGATAACAAAGTGCCTGGCACATACATCAATGCTCAATAAATGTTGGTCAATATTATTACAACTGGTCACCAAAGTCTTCTCTAAACAGATGTTTTAATATTTCCTACAAAGCCAATCATTTATAGCCTACATTTTCCATTTTCTCCAATACTCTTCTGCTTCAAATAGTGTTTATTAAAGCTTTTATTTCACTTTGAAGAAATTTTTTTTAGATTTGAAGCTACATATTCTCAACCCTGTATATTTCTAACACTTTCAACCGAAAATTGATATTGAGGCTCAAAAGAAAGATATTTTTCCAGGAGAAAGAATCAAAGGAACTGACACTAGGCCAAAATCCCACCCACCCCTCATTGCCTAGACGGAGGTGTGTGTACTATTCCTGTAGTGCTCTTCTCCATTTTTATTTTCCACAGAAGAAATAAAAAAGAGCCAGTGCCTCAGAAGTTGTTTTTAAGTTACGTTTTCTCATGCTTATAAGCATTTGCTGGTTTTCCTGTTTAAATCAAAGAAAAAGTGGTGCCAATGTCAGGTTTTAAAGTGAGAGACCATTCAGTGCCCAAAATGAGACGCGATTCCTCAGCACTGTCTCGTCGAGTGCAGAACAATAAATGGTTCCCTACAGGCCAGTCCACAGCTCACCCACCCGACTTAATGACGATCTGACAACCAAAAGTACCTTGAGCAATAGAGAGCATCCAGAAGTGGCTCTGTTATAAATTTAGGAGCAAAACTAAAGGTCTTAGGGAGCCATTTTCCACAAGCGCCCCAGCCAGTGAAAAGGCATGCCACATTCAAACAGGACTCCCCTGCCTTCTAAGTATCCCTTTCCCTGAAGCAACTCAGAATTACAACTGGCTTAAAATGAAGATCTGTGTGGCTATAACCCATCCATCAGACCCTAATATATCAGCTGATGCTCAGAGCAGGGAAGTCATGGTGCTCTATATCCCAAACAGGTTTCGAATAGAACACCCCCTAAAACACCATCTTTCCCTTTACCCACTGGCAGCTCATCTGAAGACCATCATTTCTTCACTTTTCTATTAGCATTATGAAGACAATTTGGTAATAACCTCCCTGAACTGCAAGTCCAAGATTGAATCCTCCTCTCAGCTATCACTTACCTGACACTTGACCTTCAGCAAGTCACAATCTCAGTTATTTTCACATTCCTTAAGAACTCAGGGTTATCTGGTGTCAAGAGCCTCACCAATTCGCCATCTAAATATTCATGTTATCCCCACGGACTATTCTCCTGCCTCAATCAAAGAACATTTTTAGCATTTTTCCACCAGTTAGGGCCCTATCAATTTCAGGGACAGCCTGGGTAAAATTTAACATTTCCAGACTATCTCGCCTGGCTTTAGTACATCTGCATATCAATAGGCGTTAAGAGGTGGAGAGAAGTCTGGCTTTAGTGCATTTGCATCATTCCTCAGGGGTGGAGAGTTCATCTCCATTATCAGTGGGTACTGACCTGGGCAGGGAGGGCTTATCTGTACCTGAGAGATGAGCAGAGGGCTGGTTTTGCTTCTGCTGGAGCAGGGAAGAGGGAAGGCCCCGGACTGGAGTTTGTAAGCAATAAATGAGTTCTAAACTTTATTTCTCCCTTTGACTGATTTGGGTTTTTAGAGGTATTTTGCCCCGGGATTTCCTCTCCCCGGACTTACAGACAGAAAAACAAACCCAAACTAAGAAAATGGGGGGAAGGTTAGGTTTGAGTTCAGCAAGGAGGCCTCCTCCGGTGACTCAGGCAGAAGCAAAAGCTGCAGTGGGCTCCACCTGAGAAACTTCACACCTGATCCGACCACGTGACAGAGGACGCGGTCATGACGTCAGAGTGGTCAGCACCGCCCACCTATCAGCAACTGCTCAAAAGCCGGTGGGAGTCCCCCCCGGAGAAGACACGCAAGTTCTTTGCTCCTCCCCTCCCACGGCAATCCCTCCACCGAGGCCCAAGCAGCCATACACCCTGCCCTCATTATCTTCTGCCAAAACCTAATCGTCCCCTGGAAGCCTTCACCTTCACGCCTGCCACATCGTCCCTACTCCTCTTATGAGTGAGAAATCACTCTCTTCCTTATCTCCTAAATCCTATCAGTCAATTCGCAGGTTCCACTTCCGTGCCTGCTTTTTTCCAATCCTCTTCCTCCCCAGCTGTGTGCAACTGCCTTCATGGGGGCCTCACAGCACCCTTGCCTGATTTGTGTGTGACTACCCACCCCACCCCACCCCAAACCATGCCCCATGTCACCTGTCATCTTTCTAAAGTGCAAGGCTAACCTTATTCCTCTTTATACTTTTTAGCATCTTCTTGTTCCTACAGCATAAAAACCATCTTGTTTCTGATATCATCACCTTACAGTTCATCATGCCAATTACTTGCCATTTCCACAATTCAGCAAGCTGCTCCTTAGCCATCCTTTTGTACACGATACTTCCCAGTCTGGAATTCACAGGTGCCACTCGGTGGATTAAGGTATTCCCTCTACTTTAAAACACCTGGTTGAACAAGATGCAGCTAAGGTGTTTCTGCCTTCACGAGGCCTTTCTGAGGCCCCACACAGAGTTCTTTCTTTGGGCCTCACCATCCCCAACACAGGTCTCTCCCACAGCACCTGAAACACCTCAATGCACTCACCTTTACAGGCTTGTCTCATGCTTATGGTTCTCCAAAGCCAACATGCCTTAGGATGATTTGAAAAGCTCTATAAAAATACAGATGCCTGAATCTACCCCACACTAAACATACCAAACCAGACTTAGGGCCCAGGCAATGTATATTGTGAAAAAGCTTCCCCCAGCGATCTAGGTAAAAACCACTGAAAGATGACAATCTGCTTAAGAAAAACAATTCCTATTAAATACAGCTGGTTCTTTAAATTGCTCCTGGCAGTAGGGAAACAATAAATGTTATGGACTGTTAATCAGTCTTCCATATTGCTGTGAACTATAGTCACCAAAATCACCCAATGTAAGAAAATGAACCAGAATATACCATTTTCAGGCATTCCAACTAAATAAAATTTTGTTATACACTGGGTGGGTGGATGGGGAAACGGACAGATGAAGAAATTACCTGAACCACCTTTTCCTCTGATACTCAAGAACGAACATTATGCTGTAAGTTCAATTGCCAAAGCCAAGAATAAATGTTTCCGATTGTAGCTTCAAGGTCCTCTATGGTTAATCAGTCAGACTCTAAATAGTAATTGCTGCTTTTTAACAATGAATAAAATTAATACTGCCTTCTGATTAGTTTCCTATGTGGCAAGAATCAAGATGCATGTAAACACAACTGATGTGAATTATACTTAGGCAAGACACAAAGAACCATAATTTCCACTGTGTCAAATCAAATCCACTTTCTGCCTACCTTCAGGGCCAGGTGCAAGTTTAGGTTTCTCAGTAAGGTGAACAGGCACGGTGGCTGCCCTCAGAGGAGCTACCACTAACGTATGTTAGCAATGCTGCTCATATTTACATTCAATAGAATTCAAACTGCCAAATGTTTTATTTGTATTTCCATCATAACCTTTATGTCAGATCAGTCCTTTTATCTTCAAAAAAAAATTTAAAGAATACTAAGGCATTTCCTGGTTTGAAGTGGTCTAAGTCCGGGGAAAGGAAATCCCAAGGCAAAATACCTCTAAAAACCAAAATCAGTCAAAGGGAGAAATAAAGTTTAAAACTCGTTTATTGCTCACAAACTGCAGTCCCAGGCCGTCTTTCTCCTCTGCTCTGGAAGAAGCAAAACTGGCCCTCCCTCATCTCTCAGGGACAGATAAACCCTCCCTGCCCAGGTAAGTACCCACTGATATGGAGATGAACTTCTCTCCATCCCTGAGAAATGATGCAAATGTACTAAAGCCATACTTCTTTCCACCACTGAATGCCTACTGATATGCAGATGCACTAAAGCCAGGGAAGATATTCTGGAAATGCTACAATTTTACCCACAAGTGGTAATATCAAGTTTTCCTCTTCAAAAACTGAACGTAAACAGGCTTTAAAAACCTAAAAGTGCTATTGAAGCAATTTAATTCACCACATTACACAGAAGTCAGCAACTGCCTGAAAGTCCCTCCCAGCAAAGAACACAACCAAGCCAAAAGAGATCACGCTACATTCTAATCAAAAGTCAAACTGATAAAACTTTCCAGATGAAGCTAGAGTCTCAGTGTTACTAAGTTGCCTTTTTCCCCCTAGTTGAATCATGTAAGGAACAAATACAAAAAATGAAATAACACACCAAAGACATAAAAACTGCCTCGGCCAACATTTTCTATCCTTTCTTCACTGACACTGGCAAACCCAGCACCAAGTTAAAAAGAAAAAGAAAAATCTAAGAAGAATTTTCTTTAAAATAAAAAATCCTTAAACTAAATACAGTTCTAAGCTTCACTCTGGAAAAAAAGAAGCCTAGAAAAATAAAGGATGAAACATGATAGTGGGAAAAAAAGACACCCTTGTTGTACAAGAGTTAGCAAATCATTAGAGAATTCCCAGAAGCTGAAAGTTTTGTTTCTGACCCTCAAGTACAAACTTGGACTGATGAGAGATAAAAACCTAGTAATTCAAACCACTAGAAGTAAATACAGCAGGTTTTTCTTTGAAGTGAAACTCTTCTGGTCTCCTCAATGAACTCCTCTCTTGATAACCAAGCCTGCCCAAGTTTCAGAAGTTCATTAGCAAATTCAGCATGTGCTCTTTCGGCCATCCCATTTTAAAATATGCATTGTAATGAACACTATACTGCAATAAAACAAGGCCATTTTTTAAAAACCCAGAGGCCCAATTAGGTGATGTAAATTTGAATTAAATGTATACATAAATCAGTCATGCCCAAAGCTCCCGGCAAACTGCCAGCCAACAGTCTCGGCATAAGAAATATTAGAAATGCCACCCTAGAGGGATACCTGTTTACACATCAGATCAAAAGCTATAAACTAGTTATCCTGTTAACACAACTCTACTATGAACAAGAAACTTACCAAATTCAGTTCCATTTTGAAAGAATTTCTTTAAGCTCTTCTACTGGCTGGGAGACTGATTCATTTTGCCACTGGTGGCTCAGTTATGAACATTCTTTGGTTTGTAGTTTGCAAAAAAGTAAGAAAGAAAACCAGATGTAATAAAAGCTGTAACTACACAATTGCACAAAATAATAGGCAATGATCTGGTTTGTGCTCTCCAATTGTCAGCAATGGAGTTTATTTTGGTGCTGGTTCCCCTTCACAGGGAGAAAAGGCTAATGCTGAAGACATATTTGGGGGTCTTAAGTCCCCCTATAAACACTTCCTATTAGTTAACTGCTGCACAGACTTATTCAACACAGAAAACTATGCAGGGATAAGTCTGGGCAGCACTTTGGAAACACCCACTTGAATCCCTCAGTGCTTCAGGGAGGAGCCTACGAGGTTGGGTCTTGCGCAGGTACCGATTCTACGAAGCCTGCAAACACCTGTGCTTCCTCACCTGCAAGGACAGAACACATGGAACCTGGCCTCTTGGTCAAAATATACACTCTACAGAGGTCTGGTCAGAAAACCCTAAGAGCAGATAGGATGGTCTTCACTTGAGGGATCCTGTTATGAGATAAAAGGTAAGAAAACACATTTAAAAACAAGAAAACTGCCAACCCTTACAAAAGAAGTACATCTGATATAAACAATCAATATATAAAGAAGAAACAGGAAAAAATTTAATATTATCTTATACCATACACATTTCTCGTAATTCTGAATAGAATACAGATAATTTATTTTACATTATCTACCGTAATGCCTTTATCACCACACACTCAGTGACGATGAAATGATACGGTGATTGGCCCACTTTGGGAAACCTGGGTCAGGCAGGAAACAAACCCTATATAATTAAACCAGTAAGCTCATATCAGGAGAACTCTCAAGAAGAATCAGCTTTTAATGGAAAAATGACATTTCCCTAATACTCTATACAGAGAGAACATGAAGAACAAAAATCTCCCACCAATATATTTAAACTGTTTCTCCAAACTCTATTTCTCTCCACACTCAGCAAATATTAATACTGGCCCTAATTCACAAATGAACTCAAGATTAGTTTTAAAGCTAAAAACCTCAGTCTGCTCATGACATTTTCTTGTAATGCTTCCCTCACACACACACAAAATCTCATTATTTATCTGAAACTGTTGCTAGTTCAATCTTTACTGATCTCTTGAGCAATATAATTCTGAAACTACTAAAATACTGTATTAATTTGCTTTCAGAACCCTAAAAAAATAAAGTTTGTATACGAATATTCATTTTTAACCTAAACTGAACATAATTAGGAAAGGTAACAAAATTTGAAGAAATAAAATAACTTACAATAAAGAAGACTGGGTGCTAAGATTGGTTTTTAAAATAATGTCCTAGTATACCAGGAAACTTATGTAATTATACTTCAGGCCCTTAGATTTCCTGTTTATGAGATTACTAGAAACTATATTTTTAGAGCCAATTTGATCCACTCTGTTGATTAGAAAACAAAGATACTACTGAGACAGGGACCGTGGGTGTAGTCAGAATAGGGTGAAGGCCTCCAGAAAAAGCAAGGCAGGATATTTGCAGTCAGAGCAATGTAACTACATGCAAGGAAACCCCCTACCAAAACTCTGTGTTAAACATTAAGCTCTAGGATCATTCTTCAGTAAGATCAGTTAATGTTCCCCAGACAAAGAAGAGTAGCACATGTTTTTATTATGCTAATCATTTGTAATCATGTGTAAGATTCACTTTAGCATGCTAAAAGGCCCAGGCCTATGTACTACTGTCTTTCCTCTTTCAGATCTGATGGGGTAGTTTTGCAAACTGGGCAACTAATTCAGCACGCAGACCCAGCTGTAAACAATGTAGTAAAAGGCAGGAAAGATTCCACCTTAAAGATAAAATTGCATTTTAACACCCAGGAAGTTTGGGAAGCAGGATTCTTAACTTGCTCTTTAGCAAACAGACAATACCTCAGCCCACCTTGGGGGCTGGGCAGGCCACCTTTTGATATGCTCCTAGACCAAAACACCAGTATCCAGGAGAGAGATGGGGCGGGAAATTCCTTGTGTTAAGTTAATTCTGAGTGTTCAGATACCACTTAGCAGGTTCACATCCCTAAGTTCTTTTCATGTTCTCAAAAAAATCCTCATTTTGCCTATAAAACCCCCAGACAACGCACCACACCGGACTCTCTTGTTCCCTCCTGGCGTGAGCCGGGAGCTCTGTCCTTTCACTTTATTTCTACCTTGGGTGTTTGCTAAGCTCATTCTTCGGCTTCATGAACAAGAACCCCGGCATCACTACCTTTGTTACTTGTATTGTATACATTAATGTTCAGCCCAGAAGCAGATCCTCTCCGGAATGCTAACAATAAACTAATTCTCTCAAATGTAAGATTACATTTCTTTCCCTGATGTTCCTGTAGTGACAGCCTCAAGAATAAAATACTTTTAAAGCATCATTTTCCATTCTTACCTAAAATTTAAGCACCATAATTTAAATTGAGAAGCATCTCTAGCACTCTGCCCACCCACACTCAAAACAAGAACTGAAAGAAAACAATAGTTATCTCCTAAGTGAGCACACGATCACTGCTCGCTCTGTACCTGACCCATAGTGGACATCCCCACACTAGCAGCATAACGTAAAACCCCCTGAACCAAAGATGAGGGTCCATCTATTGGTTCTTCATCTCCTTTTTTTCTTCTTTGTTTTCTGGAAAGAAAATGCCAGAACATATTGCCCAGAATGATAGATAAGGCCAAAATTCTACTAACATAAGTACTTATGCAAGGAAATATACCAAAAAGAGGACATGTACCAGAATTTGATCATACAAATCATGCTCCTTTTCAATGAAGGCTTTGCATTATTCTAAGCGAACAAGAATAAAATGTCAATTACAAAGGCAAATATAACCCCTGTTAAGAAAATGAGTTTCTACCATCTGACAGCAAGCAAGAGGCAAAGATAGTGTGGGTAAAATTGTAACATTTCCAGAATATCTTGCCTGGCTTTAGTACATCCGCATATCAATAGGTGTTCAGTGGCAGAATGAAGTATGGCTTTAGTGCATTTGCATCATTCCTCAGGGGTGGAGAGACGTTCATCTCCATATCAATGGGTATTACCTGGGCAAGGAGGGCTTATCTGTACCTGAGAGGTGACAGGAGAGACAGTTTTCGGCTTCTGCTGGAGCAAGAAAGAGAGAAACGGCCACAGACTGCAGTTTGTGAGCAATAAACGGATTTTAAACTTTATTTTTCCCTTTGACTGATTTCGGTTTTCAGAGGTATTTTGCACCAGGATTTCCTCTCTGCGGACTTACAGACAGTAACAAAGAGCACCTTACAAATCATTCTCTGAAGGCTTATCACTGCACCCATGAGGATCACCCTCACCCGAGGTGCGCCAGCATCCTCAACTCCAGGGACTGTAACACTTCAGTCATTCAACACCATGGTCAGATCCTGCACCCTACCATCATCCAGAACTGTTTCTCCTCTCAGACTTTGAACTCTCGCATGCTACCCCACTTCTGGACCTCTCACTCCCTACTCCCATTAAACACCTATTCTCCAACTCATCTAAACCTCCTGCCCCTCCATTCTTCCTCCAGACCATCAATTCACTCCTGTTTTCACGTCCTTCTCAGGCCTACTGAGGCCAGAGGGCCCATTACTGACCTTCCTGTTGATACCTTGCACTACCCTGCTCCCTTGTCCTTCTGCTGTACATCCCCACAAAGCGCTGAGTCTGGGAGCATTCCATCTGATTGCCTTCTCCTTTCATACACTCTGGGATGCCGAGCACTATGGGAATAATCAAAACAACAGAAGGCCCAACCCTACAGGCTGGTCCTTCATGACCTGGCAAGCTTCTTCATAAATCTCTTTAGAACCTACAATTCAATGGGTTATGGAGGGAATTACAAGTATAGCAGAGAAAAGAATTCAGGAGTTTACGTTATATTCAAAGAAGCTTGAAGGTAAGAAGGAAATGCTGGCATAAGGGGGAGAAGAAACAAAAAAGTAAGAGCATGCTGAGGGTTAAGGGAGATGGTAAGTAGGCAAAGTTGGAAATTAAGATGATGAAGGACAACAAGCATCCCTACAGAGGCAGAAAGAAATGGGTAGGATCCATTGCTTCAAATTTTATGAAAATAATACATTTGTTTCAGTAATAGAAGGTAACTGAAACAGGTTTACCTCCAATGCACCGCAGAGTTTACCTTCTCACACAGTAAAAGCCCAAACTCTGATGTGAGACAGCCTGGGCTTGAATCTCAGCTCTTCCACTCCCCAGTTCTGTTATCTGCTAGCAAGTCATTCCACCTTTCTGTGGCTGTTTCCTCACCTGTGAACTAGGAATAATGACAATATCTGCACACTAGAGTCACTGAGAATTAAGAGAGTGAATACACAGAACATAAAGTGCTTGGAACAGTGACTGGCACATTACAAGAACTGTACTAATGTCACCTATGATTCTGGCTAAAAACTTTAAATGCCCGTCAGATGCGGTTGTGTTCATTTAGCACTAGCCAGAATGTCCCAGATCCTCCCACCTTCACATTCCCGACTTAATTTCTATCACCCTTAAGCTCTTGGTCTTTTTTGAAAAGTTTTCCTTGACTCTTCCTCTCCCTCCTCCTTCCTAAACAAGGGGGTTAAGTGAATCTCTTCTCTTCTTCCATAGAATACAGGGTTTATAGGATTCACAGCACTTATCACAGGTTATTATAATTTTCAGCTGATTCATCTAACTCCCCCTCCCCACCTCCAGCTGAATTTTGAGTTCTTCCAGGATGGGAGCTACCTTTTCTGATTAAAGTTCAGGGGAATAAGAATAAAGATGTATGTGAATCAGTGTAGCATGTATTAGACAATAAATGTTAAATAAATGAATATTCAATCACTCTAGCAATAATGATGATGTCTTACGCAAAACAAAGTTCATCTACTAACTTAATGCCTATCGTTTTAAATGCACTGCAGTTAAATATTTAAGTTAAAAACATAAGCACCCCCTCAGCTCTTCAAGAGCACTGCACTCAAAGAAATCACTACAAAGAAATACCTGACAATGGCTCCTAAACTCAGCATATACTCACATAATTCACAAAGCTAAGCCTCTCCAAAATGCACCCAACTATGTGTTAAAGGAAGTAAAACTGCTATATACTCTATAAAGCAAAATTTGTAACTTATGACTACACACATTTTCATAAGCCATAGGTCATCTGATCCTGGGGAATGAGTGCCTCCCCCTTCCTGGTCGTCAGAAACTGACTGGTATCCACTGTCTTTGCCCCTCTCTGCATACAATCTTAAAAAAATTAAAGACAGCAAAATCTAAACAACATTCAAAAACTGGAGTGGCTTGGTTGTGTGGTGTAGTTATCCTACCTGTACTTCCTGTTTAAGCTAACTTTTTAAAGCACATCTGTGGGTAAAACTGTAATATTTCTAGAATATATCGCCTGGCTTCAGTACATCTGAATATCAACAGGCGCTCAAGGGTGGAGAGAAGTATGGCTTTAGTGCATTTGCATCATTCCTCAGGGGTGGAGAGAAGTTCATCTCCTATCAATGGGTAATTACCCGGGCAACAGAGGAGGGCTTATCTGTACCTGAGAGGTGAGGCTGAGGGCAGGTTTTTGCTTCTTCAGGAGCAGAGGAGAGAGATGGCCCTGGACTGCAGTTTGTAAGCAGTAAATGTTTTTTTTATTAAGGTATCATTGATATATACTCTTATGAAGGTTCCACATGAAAAAACCATGTGGTTACTACATTTACCCATATTATCAAGTCCCCACCCATTCCCCAATGCAGTCACTGTTCATGGGTGTAGTAAGATGCCACAAATTCACTATTTGCCTTCTCTGTGGTACACTGTTTTCCCTGTGATCCCCCACACGTGTACTAAACATAATACCCCTCAATCCCCTTCTCCCTCCTTCCCCACCTGCCCTTCCAAACTCCTCCCCTTTGGTAACCACTAGTCCCTTCTTGGAGTCTCCGAGTCGGCTGCTATTTTGTTCCTTCAGTTTTGCTTTGTCATTATACTCCACAAATGAGGGAAATCATTTGGTACTTGTCTTTCTCCGCCTGGCTTATTACACTGAGCATAATATCCTCCAGTTCCATCCATGTTGTTGCAAATGGTAGGATCTGTTTCTCTCTTATGGCTGAATAGTATTTCATTGTGTATATGTACCACCTCTTCTTTATCCATTCATCTACTGAAGGACACTTAGGTTGCTTCCATATCTTGGCTATTGTAAAAAGTGCTGCAATAAACATGGGGTGCATATGTCTTTTTGAATCTGAGAAGTATTCTTGGGGTAAACTCCAAGGAGCGGATTCCCAGGTCAAATGGTATTTCTATTTTTAGTTTTTTGAGGAACCTCCATATTGCTTTCCATAACGGTTGAACTAGCTTACATTCCCATCAGCAGTGTAGGAGGGTTCTCCTTTCTCCGCATCCTCACCAGCATTTGTTGTTCTTAGACTTTTCAGTGCTGGCTATCCTTACTGGTTGAGGTGATAGCTCATTGTGGTTTTAATTTGCATTTCCCTGATGATTAGTGATGTGGAGAATTTTTTCATGTATCTGTTGGCCATCTGAATTTCTTCTTTGGAGAAGTGTCTGTTCAGATCCTCCACCCATTTTTTAATCGGGTTATTTGCTTTTTGGGTGTTGAGGCATGTAAGTTCTTTATATATTTTGGATGTTAACCCCTTGTCGTATATGTCATTTACAAATATATGCTCCCATACTGTAGGATGCCTTTTTGTTCTGATGATGGTGTCCTTTGCCATACAGAAACTTTTCAGTTTGATGTAGTCCCATAAGTTCACTTTTGCTTTTGTTTCCCTTGCTCAAGGAGATGCGTTCAGGAAAAAGTTGCTCATGCTTATATTCAGGAGATTTTTGCCTATGTTGTCTTCTAAGAATTTTATGTTTTCATGACTTACATTCAGGCCCTTGATCCATTTTGAGTTTACCTTTGTGTATGGGGTTAGACAGTAATCCAGTTTCATTCTCTTGCATGTAGCTGTCCATTTTGCCAACACCAGATGTTGAAGAGGCTGTCATTTTCCCATTGTATGTCCACGGCTACTTTATCATACATTAATTGACCATATATGGTTGGGTTTATATCAGGGCTCTCTAGTCTGTTCCATTGGTCTATGGGTCTTTTCTTGTGCCAGTACCAAATTGTCTTGATTACTGTGGATTTGTAGTAGAGCTTGAAGTTGGGGAGCATAATCCCCCCAGCTTTATTCTTCCTTCTCAGGATTGCTTTGGTTATTCCGGGTCTTTTGTGGTTCCATATGAATTTTATAACAATTTTCTCTAGTTCGTTGAAGAATGCTGTTGGTATTTTGATAGGAATTGCATTGAATTTGTAGATTGCTTTAGGCCATTTTGACAATATTCATTCTTCCTATCCATGAGCACAGGCTGTGTTTCCATTTATTGGTATCTTCTTTAATTTCTCTCATGAGTGTCTTGTAGTTTTCACAGTATAGGTCTTTCACTTCCTTGGTTAGGTTTATTCCTAGTATTTTATTCTTTTTGATACAACTGTGAATAGAATTGTTTTCCTGATTTCTCTCTCTGCTAGTTCATTGTTAAGTGTATAGGAATGCCACAGATTTCTGCATATTAATTTTGTATCCCGCAACTTTGCTGAATTCAGATATTAGATCTAGTAGTTTTGGAGTGAATTCTTTAGGGTTTTTTATGTACAGTATCATGTCATCTGCAAACAGGGACAGTTTAACTTCTTCTTTGCCAATCCGGATGCCTTTTATTTCTTTGTGTTGTCTGATTGCCGTGGCTAGGACCTCCAGTACTATGTTGAATAGAAGTGGGGAGAGTGGGCATCCCTGTCTTGTTCCTAATCTTAAAGGAAAAGCTTTCAGCTTCTCGCTATTAAATATGATGTTGGCTGTGGGTTTGTCATATATGGCCTTTATTATGTTGAGGTACTTGCCCTCTATACCCATTTTGTTAAGAGTTTTTATCATGAATGGATGTTGAATTTTGTCAAATGCTTTTTCAGCATCTATGGAGATAATCATGTGGTTTTTGTCCTTCTTTTTGTTGATGTGGTGGATGATGTTGATGGATTTCCGAATGTTGTACCATCCTTGCAACCCTGGGATGAATCCTACTTGATCATGATAGATGATCTTTTTGATGTATTTTTGAATTCGGTTTGCTACTATTTTGTTGAGTATTTTTGCGTCTATGTTCATCAGGGATATTGGTCTGTAATTTTCTTTTTTTGTGGTGTGTTTGCCTGGTTTTGGTATTAGAGTGATGCTGGCCTCATAGAATAAGTTTGAAAGTATTCCCTCTTCTACTCTTTGGAAAACTTTAATGATGATGGATATTAGGTTTTCACTAAATGTTTGATAAAATTCAGCGGTGAAGCCATCTGGTTCAGAGCTTTTGTTCTTAGGTAGGTTTTTGATTACCAATTCAATTTCATTGCTGGTAATTGGTCTGTTCAGATTTTCTGTTTCTTTCTGGGTCAGCCTTGGAAGGTTGTATTTTTCTAGAAAGTTGTCCATTTCTTCTAGGTTATCCAGTTTGTTAGCATATAATTTTTCATAATATTCTCTAATAATTCTCGGTATTTCTGTGGTGTTCATAGTGGTTTTTCCTTTCTCATTTCTGATTCTGTTTATGTGGGTAGACTCTCTTTTTTTCTTGATAAGTCTGGCTAGGGGTTTATCTATTTTGTTTATTTTCTCAAAGAACCAACTCTGGCTTTCATTGATCCTTTCTATTGTTTTATTCTTCTTGATCTTATTTATTTATGCTCTAATCTTTATTATGTCCCTCCTTCTACTGACTTTGGACCTCATTTGTTCAAATTTTTCTAGTTTTGTTAATTGTGAGTTTAGACTGCTCATACGGGATTGTTCTTTCCTGAGGTAGGCCTGTATTGCAATACACTTTTCTCTTAGCACAGGCTTCACTGCGTCCCACAGATTTTGCGGTGTTAAATTATTGTTGTCATTTGTCTCCATATATTGCTTGATATCTGTTTTTATTTGGTCATTGATCCATTGGTTATTTAGGAGCATGTTGTGAGGCCTCCATGTGTTTGTGGGATTTTTCATTTTCTTTGCGTAATTTATTTCTAGTTTCATACCTTTGTGGTCTGAGAAACTGGTTGGTTCAATTTCAATCTTTTTAAATTTACCGAGGCTCTTTTTGTGGCCTAGTATATGATCTATTCTTGAAAATGTTCCATGTGCACTTGAGAAGAATGTGTATTCTGCTGCTTTTGGGTGTAGAGTTCTGTAGATGTCTGTTAGGTCCATCTGTTCTATTGTGTTGTTCAGTGCCTCTGCCTCCTTATTTTCTGTCTGGTTGATATGTTCTTCAGAGTGAGTGAAGTGTTGAAGTCTCCTAGAATGAATGCATTGCATTCTATTTCTCCTTTTAATTCTGTTAGTATTTGTTTCACATATGTAGGTGGTTATTGATAGGTATGTACTTATTGCCATTGCAGGCTTCAGATTTGTGGTTACCAAAGGTTCAAGGTTAACTTCCTTACTATCTAAGAGTCTGACTTAACGCACTTAATATTCTATTATAAACACAATCTAAAGGTTCTTTTTTTTTCTTCCTCCTCCATTCTTTATATATTAGGTCTCATATTGTGTACTCTTTGTCTATCCCTGGATTGACTTTGGGGATAGTTGATTTAATTTTGTATTTGCTTAGTAATTAGCTGTTCTACTTCTTTTACTGTGGTTTTATTACCTCTGGTGACAGCTATTAAACCTAGAAACACTTCCACCTATAGCAGTCCCTCCAAAATACACTGTAGAGATGGTTTGTGGGAGGTAAATTCTCTCAGCTTTTGCTTATCTGGGAATTGTTTAATCCCTCCTTCAAATTCAAATGATAACCTTGCCAGATAAAGTAATCTCGGTTCAAGGCCCTTCTGCTTCATTGCATTAAATACATCATGCCACTCCCTTCTGGCCTGTAAGGTTTCTGCTGAGAAGTCTGACGATAGCCTGGTGGGCTTTCCTTTGTATGTGATCTTATTTCTCTCTCTGGCTGCTTTTAATAGTCTGTCCTTATCCTTGATCTTTGCCATTTAGTTACTATATGTCTTGGTGTTGTCTTCCTCGGGTCCCTTGTTTTGGGAGATCTGTGCATCTCCATGGCCTGAGAGACTATCTCCTTCCCCAGATTGGGGAAGTTTTCAGCAATTACCTCTTCAAAGACACTTTCTATCCCTTTTTCTCTCTTCTTCTTCTTCTGCTACTCCTATAAGGCGAATATTGTTCCGTTTGGATTGGTCACACAGTTCTCTCAATATTCTTTCATTCTTAGAGATGCTTTTTTCTCTGTGCCTCAGCTTCTTCGTATTCCTCTTCTCTAGTTTCTATTTCATTTATCGTCTCCTCCACCGTATCCAATCTGCTTTTAATACCGTCCATTGTGCTCTTCAAGGATTGGATCTCCAACCAGAATTCATTCCTGAGTTCTTGAATATTTTTCTATACCTCCATGAGCATGTTAATGATTTTTATTTTGAACTCCCCTTCAGGGAGAGTCATGAGGTCAATATTATTTAAATCTTTCTCAGGAGTTGTATTAATAATTTTTCTCTGAACCAGGTGTCTTTGGCGTTTCATATTTGCATATGGCGCCCTCTAGTGCCCAGAAGCTCTAGTCTCTGGAGCTGCTCAGCCCCTGAAGCAATGTCAGGGGTCGCAGGGGAGTGGTAGTGGTACTTGTGGGGAGGAAAGAGCTGTTTTCTGCTTCCAGGCTGCTATGCCTGTCTCCACTGCCTGAACCAGTGGGCCGAGCACACAGGTATAAGCCTCTATGCTTTGCGTATGTAGTTGCTATTGACAGATCTTCCCTCTGGCTGGGCTAACACCAGGGTAGGGTTTGCCAGTTTGCAAGCCAGGTGGGGCTGGCCAGGAGAAAGGCACAGTAGGCTGCCTATATCAGAGGGGGTGCTTGGAGCTGTGTAGCCAGCCAGGGAGCTGAAGCACCTGAAGATTGACTAAGGAGGAAGATTTCTTTTTCCTCCTTAAATATGAGAGTCTATATGGCAAAGCTCCCAACCTGCTGGGCAGAGTGCACCTGGACAATTTTGTCTAGCTGTCCTCTCTCCAGAGCAGTAAGCTCTGTGCAATCCTTGCCCCTTTAGCAGCCCTCTTGTTAAGGGCTTCCTTATTAGGAAGTCTCTCAGACTGCTGCCTTTCTTTTGTCCCAGAGCAGCAGGATATGGATCCCTGCTTTCCACAAGCGGCTGGAATCTCAGTCTCTCCAGGAATTCTGCCTGTCTTAGCTTTCCAACCCAGTGAACATGAGAGTATCATGCAAGCACCATGAAATGTAGATTTGTGCTCTCAGAGCAGATCTCCAGAGTTAGGTATTCAGCAGTCCCAGGCCTCCACTCCCTCCCTGCTCTGTTTCTCTTCCTCCCGCCAGTGAGCTGCGGTGGGGGAAGGGCTTGGGTCCTGCCAGGCCAAAGCTTTGGTACATTACCCTGTTCTGTGAGGTCTGCTCTTTTCTCCAGGTGTATGCAGTCTGGCGCAGTCCTCTTTCCTGTTGCTCTTTCAGGATTAGTTGTATTAATTATATTTTTGTATAAGATGCGGTTTTAGGAGGAAGCCTGTGTCTCACCTCTCACCACCATCTTTAATCTCTCTGTCAATAAATGGGTTTTAAACTTTACTTCTCCCTTTGACTGATTTCAGTTTTTAGAGGTATTTTGCCCAGGATTTCCTCTCCCCGGACTTACAACATCTTTCCACACATATGTATGTGAATAAGACAGGTATCAAAGCCAGGTTATTTTTCCTTTCCTTTTCCAATTAGTCATAAAGATATGTCTTACTTATATTATTGACCAGGAACAGAATTCCCACCCAAAAGTTAACCATACAGTACAGCATGTACACTGGATCATTATTTTGTGGACAGGAAAAAAAAAAACTTATAAACAATTCAATATTCCAGCTACTTAGAGGCATTATAAGTACTATATAGCTCAAAAACTGAAATTCAATTGAAGATATAATATTTTCAGAAATTTTGAAACAAAAAAGAAGGATGAAGACATGACCTTGGGGGGAAGAAAATAAAATCTAGGTAAAGATGAAAAATATATGCACTGTTTTGTAAGGGTCCTGTACAAACCCAAGCTTCATTTTGAAATTCAGGGATATAAAAGTCAAATAGTGTATATAACCTAACTTACTTAAAAAATTACATTTAGCATTAAACTTAAGGTACTGTTCACTAATCAATTTATTTACACTTTCATGGAAATTGAAGTTATAAACTAATCAATTTTTAAAATCTAGCAGCACCTTACTTGTTGGGATGCTATGAGAAAAAGACAACACTCTTAGAGAAGAAATTAGCATAAAAGCAAAAGGGGAATAAAAGATATGGTCTTCCTGTATTTTATGTAGTGCTAGGAGATTCAGAAATCATTAAGTTCCAGTTTTTAAAAAGTCAGATATATAAAAGCAAACACATTTTACTTGGAAATCTAAAATCGGGAGTCTCCTTTTAACTATAAGACCTTCGGTTAGTTCCTCTCTAAATGAAGGAGAGCCTTGGGACTTTATGTTGCTTTTAGATCTGGAAGTCACAGATATTATCTTCCATTTGTTCTCACCCTTTATTAAATTTTAGGAGTTCGCTCTCCCCAAATCCCTTCTCATTAGGGAGGCACCATGGGAAGTGGCTCTAAGGCCAGGCTACAGTGATTAGACTCTAGGGTTTGTACCCTGGCTCTGCCACCCAGTCAGTAGCCAGATGATCTCAGACAGGTTATTTCAGGTTCCCAAGTCTGTAAACAAGGAGTAATAAAAGTACCTACCCCATAAGGCTGCTGTGAAGATTAAAAGAGAAAATGCCTAAGTGCAGTCCTGGCTGGTGAGATAACCAACATGCTAGCTAGCATTATGGTTTTATTTTGATGTTTTTTGAACATGTTATTACCCCTTCCAATCAAGTGTACAGATCTATATTGTTTACTTAACAATTCCACTTAGGTTCTTTTTAAATTTTACCTTTTTAAAAATAAAAATGATATAAATATCTTTGTGCATAAAGGTTTTCCCAAATCTGGGGAATTTCCTTAGGATGTATTCAAGAAGTCAAATCACTGGATCAAAAGGGGTGTTTTATTTATTTTTTTATTTTTATTTTTATTTTTTTATCAAGGTATTATTGATATACACTCTTATGAAAGTTTCATATGAAAAAAATGTGGTTACTACATTTACCCATATTATCAAGTCCCCATTCATACCCCAATTCAGTCACTGTCCATCAGTGCAGTAAGATGACACAGATTCACTGTTTGCCTTCTCTGTGCTACACAAGACAGGGATGTTTTAAGGCTTTATAGAGAGGTTATATAGATTTTCATTTCCATCAGTAGATATGAGAGTGCTCAATCCACTGCATCCATGTCAGTCAGTACTGAAAATCATTATTTCCATTTCTTATAATTTGATTAAAATGCTTCTCAATGTCACTGTAATCTGTATTTTTAAAATTGTGAGGCTGAGAATTTTTCAGCTTATTAAAAATTTCGTAACCTCATCCAGTCTTTTCTGAAGCAAAGAAAAAGTATAGAACACAGAAATAAGGAAATTAAGAGATGGAAGATTAAACGAAGCATAAATTTAGAAATATAAGCAAGCAAAATTTGCTAGTAAATAAGCATTATTTGCACTAAGACCCCTAGCAGCTACGGCAAAGAGGAAAATGTTCTGAACTTTGCTGTGGGAGGGCGGGCGTAGCAGGACGGCGGCTGAGGGTTCATCAAGAAGAGCAAACCTCTTCTCAGCTATTTAGGATCTCAAAGATACTTCTTAGATAACGTAAGAAAGGCACAAAGTAACTTAGGGATAACATTCTCAATAATAATTCTGATAGAAGGCCCTTCTGCTGTCAGCTCTTTTCTCACCTGAAATTTTAAAAATACAAGAAAACAAAATAATTTATTGAACATAATTTCGGCACATGATGCTCAGTGTTACGGTGATTTCCTGAGTCATCACTCTGCTATCTGTAGCTTCTGCTTTTTGTAATCCTCCATCTGGACAAATCTCTAGCGGTGACAACTCAAACAAGCTACACTTTCTTAAATTCTTTCTTTTTTTTTTACAATGTATTTTCAGATTTCTTGCATATGCTCTAGAAAGGATATATGAAGGGAGAGGGCCATACAAGTAAACTGTCCCTTATTACAACTAAGATCAGCAGTGTCATTAGAGGGCCGTCCTGAACTAAATATCTAACTGTATTTTATATTCTGAAACATTTTTAAAGTATCTTTCCAATATCAAATGCTGAAATCTTTCATTTTTCTAATGCTATTAAATGCAGCATCATGTCTATATTATTTCTATTTTCATATGTGAATCTTTGTTTAACAACATAACTTAGCTGACAATCTTCCTCTCAATCACCTTTGTTGTTTTTATACTTGTTAGCAGAATAAACTTAGACTCTCAAAAAGTATTATTTTGTCTTGCCATTTAGAAAGGAATGAGTATGAAAAATATACCTTCTTGTTCAGATTGAATAATTGATATAAACAATTTTACAATAAAATCTTATCACAGTTTGTAGAAGTTATTTGGGTCATATAATGGCCTTAGCCATATTGGAATTTATCTGAAACATTTCAGCAACTATTTTAAAAATTATTACCCAAATTTCCTTCACCCTTAGAGTTGAGTTCTACAGTTTCCCAGAGGGTAACATACAAATAAAGATCTTTTTTAAAAAGCTTTGCTTTGTTTCTGCTTCGCAAAAATATGTCCTACTCTTCTCTCCCAGCCCTCTCTAAACTTCAGGCATTAATGCTAAAGAAAATTTGGACGGACACAAGGACCTGTGACCAAGATCTGAAAATTCTATTTTATAATATAAAATGTTTAAATGAATATTGTAGCAAAATTAATAGCCTCACTGTCTTTATTTGAGTAGGCTCTGAATGAGAGGAAAAAGAGGTAACAGGAAAAGATAAAGGAGAGATGACAGAAAAGACATTAAAGAAACTTGGTATTTCTGAAATTTTGCCAGTAGCCATCGCTTATCACAGATTTGGCCATCCATTTTCTTCACACCCCAAACCAGGCCATCTTAAAGAATTTCAAAGACAGAACTTTCTTAATCATCTAATCCATGGCTCCATATTACAGATAAAGAAATTTTGCCCCAAAAGATTAAGACCACAGTAGACAGTGGCAAAACTGGCAGTGGAATCTTTAAAAACTTGGCCAAGAAACCAAGAATTCTGGCTTCTCATATCCCTCAGGATAATGCAAATATTAGTTAGATGCTATTCTCCTATCTTAGTCAAATCAAGTACCCTAAGAATTTGATGTCAATGCATTCTTTCTTACTACTAATGACACAGTCTCAATAACTCTAACAAAATTGTGCTTTGTGTTCTCATGGCAGCTCACGCTTCAGACACTTTTCAGTTTTTTCTAACATTCATTATTCTCCCTGTCACGTCTGTGTTACTTCCTAAAAGATGCAGCGAGAAAACACCTATGTGTACAATATGTAATATGAAGATCCCTCTCTTCAGAAAATGAGGCAGGTCCATACAAACGAGAGGCCTTCTCCTCCTTTCATTTTCACTCCCCAAGCCCAAGACCTTGCCCTGGAGAATCCCTTTTTAAAGAAGATATTATTTCTCACACATTCCACCAATTTAATACATGTCTAGCTTTTGTATCTCAGGGCCCATTTACACTCTTAAAAATTACTGAAGGCTCTGTGGTGGGCAGATTTCTAAGATGGCCCCAGTGAGCCCACCTCCCAATATTTGGGCTACCTGTGTGCCCTTGTACAGTCCACTCCTCTTGAATGTGAGCTGGACCAAGTAATTTGCTTCTAATAAATAAGATGTTGCAAAAGGGAGGAGAAACCACTTCTGTGTTTAGGTCACAAAGGCTGTGACTCTAACGTTCCTCAGCCCCTTACTGCTGGGACACTCTCCTGCTCTTCTTGTGTGCTTGCTGTGAGGAAGCAAGCTGAAAAAGCCCACCATGTGAGTGAGCTGGAAAGCAGCTCCTTCCCCAGCTGAACCTTCAGAGGACACGACAGATCTGGCCAATACCTTGACTTTTAAGAGACTGTAGCAGGACCCAGCTAAGCCAAAAAGTCTCTCTTTCTTTACATGCTGTCCTGTAACCTAAAATGCATCCCCAATTCCAAAGCCCCAGGACCTATATTCTCAGACTGCTCCAGCCCTTCAACTCAGCAAGCCTTATCAGGGAGGGCCTTTTGCTCTCAGGATTCCCAGACCCAGGAAGAGCAGGAGACTGGCAAATGATTTAAAGCACAGGCAGACACAATTCAGTTCCTGAGATAAGATTTGGGTAAGAGGGCAACAGAAGAAATGGTTCTATGTCTTGGCTGCTAAGATCTGTGTCTTTTACTATGCCAGTTACATGGGAATATTAAAATGAAAGCTGTCAATCCTGAAACTGACTCAAGAAAATAATATTTACTCAATATTCACTATGAGCTAAATACTATGCTAAAATTAGGTACTAAAATTAACAAAACTTGCCTTCTACCTTCAAGGAGCTCAAAGTCTAATGACTACCTGAAACTGGAGAACTTAAGAGGGAAATTAACATCTACTTTGCAAGGAATAAAAATACGTAACATTAAACATGGTGTTGACTTTGTTGTTTTACTTGATACTAATACATTTATCGTCCACAGCTTATTGCTTATTTACTGACATTTTTAAATCAAAGGATGTAAAATATGGATAATCATTTGCTTTGCATGTTTGTAAATTTGTATGACACATTAAAAATTATAGCACTTGTTGAGGGTTCCAAGTCATCAAAAGATTTGAAAAAAAATAGTAAGAAATAGCTTATATAAATCTGTGGATTCCAGGGTGGGGGGAAAAAATTTACAGATCCCAATTTCTAGGCAATGTGCTCATCAATTTATGTACATTATCTCATTTAATCTTAAACATAACTATGGTAGGAAGGATTTTTACAGATAACTTCTAAGAGCCTCTGCTTTCTTAAGTGCCTAAAATAATGTCTAACATAGAAAGCACTGAAATATTTGCTGAAGAAAGAAAATTACTACTCAGGTATTCAAACATCAATTTGTCAGATTCCTGGGCCAGTATTCTTTTTTTTTCCTTTATATTAAAGTATCATTGATACACATTCTCATGAAGGGTTCACATGAGCAACACTGTGGTTACTACATTCACCCATATTATCAAGTCCCTCCCAACGCCCTACTGCAGTCACTGTCCATCAGCATAGCAAGATACTTGGGCCAGTATTCTTAATTACCATGTAATAATGCCCCATGTTAACACATAAAATAGAACAACACGGAATAGAAGCAGGTGAACATTAAGTTATACAATGGCACTAAAAAACAACAGATCCTTTCTCAACTAACACACTTCCTCAAAATTCAGATAAGCCAAATGAAGATAGAATTCATTTTGTGAGACTAAGGAATGAGAGAGAAAAAAAAATTGCCCATATGTTTTGCATATTAATATGTATGGCTGATACATTGTTCTCTAAATTGTGTCTATACATGTACAGATATATTTATCCTATGCAAAAGCAGATATTATAAATATATTACTGTACTTCAAGTATCACTTCACTGCAAAACAATTAGTACAAATTCCTGAAGGTTCTTCATTTTTTGTTACATTGCTAGTAAAAACAAGTAGCATTCCAAATATGGAAAGTTAGGTCCATGTAAATTGGTTATGTTGTGACTCCTGATTTGGGTTAATTTTACATAAAGAGTAAATAAGTAAAAGTTAAGCTATGGAAGAAAGCATACATGTGTTTCTCTCACCTACGTCAGGACAAAAATCTCATCAATTTTATAGCTAGACTATCTTGTGAAATGTGCTCAAGCATTTATTGCTTCAACATGTCACCATCACGAGAAAGCTGGTCTTGGAGTCTTTCTGTATTTGGGTTCTTATGCCATCAGCTTTTCATCTGTTTTCCAAATACCAGCTTTAATAATGGTTCCAAATCATCAAGGGCAAGCAGCCCGTGAGGTATGAACAGAAACTGACACACACACTTCTCAAACCTCTTGTGGCTTCTCTTCTACCGCTGTTCATAGTGCTGGACATTCATTTCAGGGCATTTCCCTTGACTGTCACTAGAAAGGCTGAACGACTCAGAACTGATCCCTCAACTCCAAAAGCAAAAAGTACTAAAACTGGTGATCTTAGTTCATCCACAATACTTTACAAAACTGCGAAGGAGCAAGCAGCACTTAAATGCATAATTATTTCTGAGAATATTTTGCCACCCAATAGTAACTTCATTTCTAAAATTGACAACAACAAAGAATTTCTGCTATACTTTCCTTAACCAATCAAATACGGAAAACAACTGAAGTTAGCTGAAACCTGGAATCAATACCCTTAAATTGTTCTAAACTAGGTCAAACACTTTCTAGCTGTGTTAACTTTGGGAGATTACCAAACTTCCCTGTGCCTCAGTTTCCACATCTACAGAAAGAGGTAACAATAACACCTACATCATTATGTTGATGTGAAGATTAAATGAGATTCACCCACGTAAAGCACCCAGAACAGTGCTTGGCATATGGGCTAAAACCAAACTTGATACCTTATTTTTTATATTACTCAGAACCATTCCATCTTAAGCATATCACCAACCGAGGCTGTCAATTTTTCAGCTCAAGCAACAAACCTTGCTGTCAACTTATTTATCCCCAGCAAATTCTGCTTTCAAATTCTTTTAACAGCCACCACTCCATATGCTCAGGTAACTTTTTGCTGACATCACTATATTTACACTCAGCAACAGCAAGAGGCAAGATTTCGGATTCCCTCTTTATTTAAACAAAATATTTAGTTATTCCACCTAGCACTAGAAAAAAGATTCTACAGACCCCTTGGAGTCATGCCTGTAAGGACAACAGCTCACTTGGAACAGTAGACATGGTTCTGCTAAGGTTATTGCACTACACTGGCCAATGAGAGGCAGATGGCAAAGCAGGGGAGGTTCACTGCCATCTCCAGGGTGACAATTTCATTACAAAACAAGGAGTGCCTAACGCAGAAGTTCCAGAAGTTGAGCTCTGAATCAGAATGTAATTATTTCCATAGACATAATGTTCAAAAACTCTAGGGATCAGCTTCAAGACACTGCAAAAAATGACCATCAGTCCACTGGCAGCATTTATTGAAGATGTCTGTGCAAGAGCACAAGAAAAGCTATTAAAACAACAGCTGACTTTCAATTATCAACAGCTGACTTTCAATTATCAATGAGATGCTTATCTTGGAACAAGTTATGTGAGGCATACAAATAAAATCATTTATCTGTTGACCTACATATTAAATCAGGAAGGGCAGGAATCCCTTCTCTACTTAACTGTTTCATGATTTTAAATATTTTTTCCTCCTTTAGAGCAATAAAATTACAAGTACATAAAAAACACGCCTAAATCACCTCTACATCATAGCCAGTATTAATTTCAACTCTATTCTTTTCCCTGACATGTTAATTTCCCCACCACCTTACCAAAAACATGCATTTTCCATTTTCTCCACCCTTTTATCTTTCTGACTTGAAGGTTCTGTCTTTACAGCTGAGGCTCTTGAGGCTCATTCGTTTATATCCTACACTAGGTCAACTGCCTATTCATATACTTTGACCTTCTTTCTAGTGAGGTGTTTGACATTTATTATCATTGTCTAAGAGTACTTAATACATTCAGAAAAATTAACTATCTTTCACATAGCCTACTAATATGTCCTCCCATTTATATCTTAATTGTATTTGTAGTCTTTTAGCAGGTAAAACCTTAAATATTTAACATAGTTAAATCAATCTTTTCCTTTTATGGCACTTAAGATTTATGTCATGTCAAAAGTCTTTCCATCCCTTAAACTAAATAAGAATCATTCCTACTTTTGTTCTCAGACTTTTCTGAGCTTTTCTTTAGACATTCAAATCTTTAATCTCTCCAGAATTCATTTCTGTGTATAAGGTACGACCCTACCATGCTTTTTTTTTTCAAATGGATAGCCAATTGTCTTAATACCACCTGGCCCCTCTCCCAATGTCAATTCCAATCATTCCAGGCTCCTATACTCTGGTTTAGTGCCTGACAGAAAACTTTCATGTCTGCATCAAAGTGATCACTTTTCAAAGCATACTGTTGCTCAGGGGCTATGTATTCTGCTTCTAGCATTCTCAGCACCTGTTAGAATGAAAATAAGAGAGGGTGGGAAGGGAGTATCAAATTTTGACTACAATGCCAAAATACAACCCAGTAAGCCAGCAGAGCCGTTTACTACACGTATGTATACCTGTAGTATGCGCTACAATCACCACCTGAATTGTGGCCTGTGGAGAGCACTTTCAAATATGTTCTTTTAACTCTGGCAAAGCAAAAACTACACAAGAAAAGCCTCATATTTATTCTAACTGGGAGTCAACGATGCCTTAACAGTATGGCAAAAAAATACAACATGGGGAGTTGAGATTCACAAATAATTCAAATATTAAATTTCAACCTTTTCTACTTATTTAAAAACACCTTTGAAGACTATTTAACCTACTGTTCTCTTTCTATCAGTGGCAAACAATGTTTTCAGAGGACAGTGTGCTGGACTAAGAATAGGAAAGGGAAGCCTAGAGAAGGAAAATTTTCAGGATATGCCCAGCACTGTTCAGGGCAAAATACACCCTAGGCAGCAGAGAAGGTATGTCCTCCTGTTTAATTTCCTTGGCTTTGACCAAGGAAGAATCATTCAACAACTCTACTAAAATTTGGCTTCTCCTAAAGCGAGATAATGCATCGCTGAGTGGCCAAGGAGTCCTGTGCACTCTGCAGTTAAATGCCTCAGCCCAAGTCGTGGGGGACCAGCAACAGCTCTGTGTCTGCTTCGGTCTGTCCTGCAGTCGGTGAGCAAGAGCCAGCCAGCTCTGCGGAGAGCCTGGGGAGACAGGCGGACGCCTGAGCAGGACCAAGCTCTCCGCCCTCAATGACAAGCGCCACCAAACAGAAGTTTAAGTCTAGTGCAGGCTAACAGTTATTCTGCTAAGACTTCTTAATTAATGGTCTACACTGTACCAGTAACCCTGTACTAATGTGAACAAAACAGATTGTTATCCTCATGGAGCTTATCATCTAAAAAACGCTGAAAGAATGAATATTTATGAAAGATCGCCTAAAGGATATGCGGTATCTCCATCCTTCTAATTATTCCCAAATCTTTTCCCTTTCAGCCAGCCGCTGCTGGGACGCCCTCCCATCCCAGCTCTTGAAGTGCCTTGGCTTAAGCTGTGGAGCTCCAGCGGCTGCTGGCTGCGCAGGGCAGGACGACGGCACGAAGCGCGCTGGGGCGTCCGCAGGTGCACGGTGGAGACCCTGCTCCTTTTGTTATGGGCCCTGCACACGGGACCTCTGAGGAGAAACTTCCTTCTGATCTTAGTGTCAGGAACTCTGCTTCTCTTGAAACAAAGTTTGTTCGGTTTCAAACGGTAAGGGCATAGACTGGCTAAGCAAATACTACACTTTTATATTAGGCCTTTCATTTTATTTTACATTTTTATTTTGCATTTCTTGCTATAGTTTATGAATCTCTATAAGTCACCTTAAATTTGGGGGCACTAACAAAATGAAACAAATGGATGAAGTTTGCATTAATATATAGTAAAGAGAACTTTCTTTTTAAATTTAAGGGGTCGGAAAAAAATCCCATGAGAAGTCAACGGAGAGGAAGGATTCTGAGAATATGATGTATGGTTTTAAAAAATAAAAACCAGTTGACTCTCAATTAACTGGGGAAATGGGGAAGGGAAATTAAGGAGAGCAGAGGTAAGATCACAGAATATTGAAGTTATATTTGTATTTACAGAAACTGAACAAATAACAGTAAAAGGTGACTTTGTATAAACTTACTGTGCAGTTAAAGTCACATACAGTATTTAGAAATATTTATTATTCCATAGGCAATACTCAAAATGGTCAAAATAACAAACAGTTGCTAAAGTAAACATAAAAATTTCTTCATAAAAAATGGCCAACAGGGTGTTACCGGGACAGACTGTTAGCTAAGCTCTTTTCTCCCCCCACATATCAGGGAAAACCCTACCACACAATAATCGGGGTCACTGACATCTCAGCTTTCTAAATAACCCAGGGAGTCCAGGTGGATGTTTAAACCGCACAACATGCATGCTGACGTTCTTGCTCGACAGGCCCTCCCCTCCTTCAAGGCTGCCATCACCCTTCCCCAGCAGCAGACTTCACGGAGCTATGGGCTGTGTCACCCCTGGTTCACACAGTACACAGTTGGGCCATCTCCACTCAGAGGCTGAATTACCTCCCTCCTTACTACTGCCAGCTTCCTTAAACTTCCTACTCCCCATGCCCCAGAGAACCCCAAGCATGCTGGAAGGTTAGACCCCACTTCAATCCAGCACTAAAAAGATTTTAGGTTTAGTCTTGTCAGTTCCAGTTCTTTAGGTGGTGAATTAACTCCCAGACTGCCCGAATTGCATCATCTCTCCATTCTTCCTTTCCCCTCCCATCCAAATATTTGATTAAAAAATTAAAATGTCTTAACAGCAGGCAAGAGTAAAAATTTATGCTCACTCTAGTTCCCCTCTGCTAAAAGCAACATTTTTGTGCAAGGGTAGCAGCTTCTGCTCTCCAGGCCCACGGGTGACCTGTCCCTACCCAGACTCTGCAACTGCCCACTCTCTGAATGAACACCTAAGGGATGGCTGCAAGGAAAGTACCTGACTACCAAGGGAGTGAATACCTCCAGCATTCACTGGTTACCATGTAGGGCTCAATGAGAGATCAGTTAGAATATGTAGATGTTTTTGCTGATCATTTTTTATCTTTTCAAAAATGTACTATTTCTTTTAAACTATGGTTAGTCTGCAAGCCAGCTGGTTCCAGATGAGCAAGATTTGGCTGTTGCTGAAGCTCTGCTAAGTGGACAGGAAATTGCTACAGATCCACGGGAAGGCAGGCAAATGCGTAAGTCACAAGGAAGAGAACCTTGGCACATGGGACCCTCCACAAAGGCAAGAAGCACGCACTCTGTCACAACCACAAACTCAACACTGCACAGTGCCTTGCACATTGCAGGCATTCAATAAATATTTGCTAGGAATAAGCTTCTTAAATGAAACAGATTATTCTGTAAAGTACTACAAAGAGGCTAAGTAACTAGCTCGCTGGCCCACAGCCGTTGTGGGCAAAGCCAAGGTCCACAACCGCGCCTGTGTGGTGCCAGAGTCAGTGCTCTTTTCGCTCCATCTGCTCCATTATCAGGAGCTCCATATGCCAAGGATCTTGGGTAGTGTACTCAAAGCCACAGGATGAACATCTGTGTCTTCCTGGAAAGTAAATTTAATCCAAGTTGAATACTTTAAATATTTGAAATATACAACAAGCACCAATATAGTATGGAAGTGAATAGAGAATTGATAATCTATAATTTTAGATTATATGCCCAATCACATTTTTTCATTTTGCAATAGCCCCAGGCTCTCTTAAGGATACACATTCATTCTCTGCCACCAGGGGTACACTGACAGAAGAAAATCTAATAACCAAAAAACCATTCAATAAATATACCTTGAGCACCAAATCCATAACAAGCATGTGTTAACTATCAGGTATAAAATGCAGTACCTGACCTCTTAAGAGCTTAAGCTATTCTGAAAAAGAGAAGTTAGCCAACAACTAAACGTGCTAAGACAGAATAGGACCTACAGAAACAGAGGAAAGATCTCACTCCCACTCTGTGCAGGTCTGGGAGGTTAACAGAGGAGGCTGCAGGGAATGTCTAAGAATTCCTGGGGTGACCCAAGGTCTAGTCTCATCCCTAAGATGCTTCTTGAAAGAGGTATAGGAATTAACTAGATTGGGATGGGGTTGGGGGTTTCTCATGGAAAGAGAATATTTAATAAGTTATAAGTTTTCAGGAAAACCACAAGTATTTTGAAAGAGCTAGGACAAGTGCAGTAAAACAAGGAAAAATCATTTTATATTACATCTGAAAAATACACAAAAAAAGAAAAATTTAATAAGATGGCCAACTACTAGTAAAACTATGAAAATTAAAATGAGATATTTTTCATCTATTAACAGCAAAAAATTTTAAAGAGATTGTGGGGAAACTGACACTGTTAAATACTATAAATAAAATACACACTGTAGATAAAAATATAGTGGTACCTCTCTCAGGGGCAATCTGAAAGGTACAAATTTTTTAAGGTGTAATTTTTTAATCCTAAAATTCAATTCCTAAGAATTTATCTTTTAAAAATAAAACACTGTGGATGAATGCTTATAACTATGGAAAAAAATCTAACATACGTCAAAAAGGATCAAGTAAATGGGTTGGTCAATCAGTACAATAAAATACTTGTACAGCAAAAGGAATGAGGGAAGATGTGGAAGGATGTGTATGAGAATTGTTAGGTAAAAAAGGCAGGTTAGGTTCGTTTTTGAAGAACTGAAACTTGCAGACAGTATTTTCCAGTTTGGTAAGAAAACACAAGGTGAAAACTGCCCCTCTGCTGACATCAGTGGGCTTCTCGGATTAACCTAAGAATCACCTCTGATCAGCTACAGCCACCATAAGTAATAATTCAACAATTTATCACATTATTTATGCCACTAGAAGTCATTCAACTGAAGTTCAGAGATCTTAAAAGAAAAAAAAAAAGTCAGCTCTGAAATTACCCAGAGGTGACATCCAGCAAATAAAAAGACTGTTTATATTTACCTGGGCAAATCCTAAAGAACAGGGAGCCATGACAAAAAAAGAAAAAGGCAAGTTATAACAGGATTTATACTATGACACCATGACTCCTTTTCAAACTTCTGTGCACAGACATGAGGAGACACACACCTCTGGGCTGAGGGTGGATGTGTGTGCACCACACACTATACACATGTGCGCACTCCAGGAAAGGGGCTCCCTCACTGAGGGCATCACCGGCCCTTATGGCAGCACCCAGCTGCTAAGATGTGATCCCAGCATAAAGAGCCGGCAAGGGCTCTGACACTATAGTCTAATCCCCTGAAATCACACCCTGCAGTATTCATAAAAGTCCTCCAGCAATACTCATAAAATTACTAATTCATCTTCTTAAGCTACAGTGAAGTTTATGATGTCTCTCATAATATCAGAGGATTTCTACCAATTCCTTTCTGACCAACAGTGAATGGCCTATGAATGTCTATGTGTTAGTCAGCCAAAACACACCTTTCTTGGCTGAGCGCCTGAGGAAGCACTGCGGGGAGGAGGGGCACAGGGCTTCAGCGAGGGAGTGTAAAGAGTATTTCAGACACAAACAGTAACAATGAAACAGGGTACATATGATTAGGAACACCAATACCATTACATGACTGACTTTTCATCAGAAACAATAATCAGCTACCATGTCTCCTCAACCGAAAACGACACCCCTGGTTTAACAGCGAGGAAGGGGAGTGGTAAACAAACCCATGGTATTTGCC
This sequence comes from Smutsia gigantea, assembly GCA_032199065.1. Classification (NCBI taxonomy): domain Eukaryota; kingdom Metazoa; phylum Chordata; class Mammalia; order Pholidota; family Manidae; genus Smutsia; species Smutsia gigantea. Next base: position 9,910 of record JAVSCE010020086.1, on the reverse strand, counting down.
CGTCTATCAGTTTTAAGTCACAATTCATTTGATAAACATTAAAATATCTTAAACACATGTTAATCTAAATAATGTGTAACCACATTAAGTCCGAATTTCCTATCTAACTAACTGGGTCATGAAAAACTACAAGTGATGCCCCAAATAGAAATGATCTGGATTGTAACATCTGCAAATAGCTTCAGTTTAAAATATAACTCTTGATAAAAATCCAAAATGTTCAGGATTTATGAGTCACCAGAATTAGCAAACTGTATACAAACAGCTTCAAAATATTTTTATAATCAACATCTGGAGGTGCTTCAATGCTAGGTTAACATTAGCTGTGGTACTCAATGGTCCATCTCTCTCCAAACAGACAGAGCTGAGGGCACAACTGGTCCCAGAACACCCCATTTGGCTCTGGGTGCTATGCAAGTGCAAAGGACGAACCCCGAAATAAAGCTGCTTAAACACTTGATCATTCAACCGACCTGAAGCAAAAGTCAGTGGCTCAGAGCATGGCAATGCTCTCAGCTGCCGACCGCCGTAACCCAACAGGCCCAAGACCGAGGCGTGTCACCCAGCCTCTGTAAACCGCAGCTTTCTCACCAAAACATGATCACAACTTACACACCACATGGAGTCATTGTAAAGATTAACAGGAAAATGGACGTAAAGCATTTAGTCCAGCAACTGGCACCAACACTCAGTAATGTTATTTGTTACTGTCACCACTAGAAACTAATACATTTGTTGGAAAGTGTGGACTCTCTTCCACAAACTTTGCCTGTGTATTTGGACACTAAAAAGGACAAAGATAATGAAAGTAGTCTCATAATTTGAAAATCATCTTCAGTTCTTCAGCTGAGTCTTACTCGTCCTGGACCAGCCAGGCTGAACTCCCGGTCCTTCAAAGCACTGTGTTTACGCTGGCTTCAAGAATTTTGCATGCAGCGTTCCTCCACTTGGCACAGTCTCAACCCCGTGTCCTGTTCCCAGCCGGCACTGGTCACCCTGCAGTCCTCTTCCTGCCTCAGGGCAAACATCACTGCCTCAGGGATCCCTGCCCAAATCCTCTCATCCACGTCATGTGTCCCTGCCTGATGCTTACGCCGCTAACTTATCAGAATGCTCTGAATCGCCCATACTTTGCTCAGTTACTCATGGACTATGTTAGTTAATGTGTGACTTGCCCAACAGATAGTAAGCTTTGAGAGGTCGGCGACAGCACCTCTCTCAGCACAACTCCTGCTCAGTGCTGGGTGCCTGGCAAGGAATGGCAGCAGCTCTATAGACATCTATTGAATTAAATGAATGCAGAAGGACTAGTCAGGATGGTTGACTATATAATTCAGGTCCTACACAGAGAACTACTGCAGTTCCTGATAAGCTTACTGTCTCCTTGTCCACTCACATTCCAGGAAGATGTTTCAAGTCAAAAACCTAAATGCCACTTTCCCTGACACACATTTCATACGATTTAGCTCTGCTGCTACAGGATTGAGCCTATATTCTATTTATATTTAATATGTCTATTAAAGGGTATTCAGATGAAAGCCAGCTATTCAAAATAACTGTTTTATTTACTGGTCTTCACACAAAAGAAGTCTTTGAAGAACTCCACAGCATAAAAATAAAAAACAGGTATGAAAGGAACCCACGATTTTCAGTAAGAATCCTATGGGCCAAAAATTTAAGTCATTTTTTCAGCAGCAGAACAAATGACTTCCTAGATAGGACTATGAACACAGTAAAGATCCCAGGTTCCTATTCTCCAGGTGCCTTTCTACTCTGGGCCCTTTGGTGCACTGAGAGCCCCGCGCAGGATACTTCAAGCAATAATCCTGAAACGCAACAAGTAAACCATTCAATGCTCCCGAATCATTTGTAAAGCGTTTGTAAACTGGATGGCCAGACCTCTACCATATCAGAAACTTAAGAGGGAGGGCTGGGCCTTTGCGTGCTAGAGAAGTTCCGTGGGCAAGTCTTACCCCACACCAAGATTGAGAACTAATTTAATCAATCGAGCATTACTTGCTAAATGTCTCTTCTGTCCCTAGCAGTGTGTTACTGCTCTCAAGGCTCTTAGGAGACATGATTTACTTACACAACTCAATTAGAAAAGAAAATAAGACTGTGTATAATGAAGTGCTGAATTAGTGAAATGAACTTAAATTGAGGGCTAAATTCAGAGAAAGTAGGACAGGACCACAGGCTTGAGATGAGAGCTATTTGTGGAGACTGAATAATGGATAGATGGGTCCTTTATATGATAAGCAAGGATAACAGTTTTCACAACAAGTGCGCCCAGCAGGAGTGCTAAGGAGTCTGTGAAAGGGCCTTGGGGGGCCACTGTGAAGAGTGGAGGGAGAAGGCTTTCCCACCCCACACCCATTTCAATCAGAACCGCTACACTCTCACCGTTTATACATTAAGCTTCTGCCTAATACTCATTTTAAAAAGAACTCTGGTGGCTCTGAAAAGTTTGAAAACTCCTTATTTACAAATGCAAAAAGAAAATCAGTGAAGTAATTTGTCCAGAAGTCACAAAGCTATTTACTGATCTAGAATCCAGGTCTCTACCAGTGTCTTTTCACTGTACCATGTCACATACCATGATATCCCAAGGGAGGGTTAAGTCCGGGGAGAGGAAATCCCGGGGCAAAATACCTCTAAAAATCGAAATCAGTCAAAGGGAGAAATAAAGTTGAAAACCCGTTTACTGCTTACAAAACTGCAGTCCAGCCCATCTCCCTCTCCTGCTCCAGCAGCAGCAAAACCGGTCCTCCCCCTCACCTCTCAGGTACAGATAAGCCCTCCTTGCCCAGGTAATTACTCATTGATATGGAGATGAACTTCTCTCCACCCTTGAGGAATGATGTAAATGACCAAAAGCCAGACTTCTTTCTGCCTCCCAACGCCTATTGATATGCAGATGTACTAAAGCCAGGCGAGATATTGTGGAAATGTTACAATTTTACCCACAGAGGGCACCATGTGAGCATGTGAGCAAAGGTTCTCACAGGGCATCTCCCACGCCCTCCAGACCACTTGCAGGTCCTGTGTCTCACACTGGGAGGGGGCTGTGAAGGGGGGGAGGAGAGCCCAGGAATAACGTAGAGCCACCCTCCCACATCAGCTCTTTAACACAAAGTTCAGGGAAATAAAAAAAAAAATTAAAGCCTGTTAAAAGAAACACTGTGTTTATGGTGGGCCTATTAAGGGGGACTTCCTGGGTGGATTGTTGAGTCATGCTCTTTAAGGAAGTAGTAAAAGATAAGAATGCATAGGCAAGGGTGGGGGCTAGATCAAGAATTTGAAGAAGTCTTGAAATTAAGAACGAGTTGGCATTTGCTAAATGCAAGCATGTATAAAGCTTCTGGAAGAGTACCATGGGAGTACACTCTCTCCCAAGGTACTGGCTGCACGTGGAAATGTACAACCTGGAGCAAGGTGCCCCACAGAAAACCCGAAGCTAAAGCTTCTCCACACCAGCACGAGCAACCAAACTGCTGATTTTACTTGTATGCTCATGGAAGAAAAACTGTTCAAGTACTTTAAACATGCTTCTGCTATCAATTTGTTAACTCCCCACAGCATCCCTCTAACTAGAATTGGTATTGCCATCATTTCACTGTTGAAACAGCCATGGAATTCGGTGTCAAAGCCAAAATGAGGTGTCCGGAATTTACAATGCTCAGACCACACACACAGTGGCACGAGCATAAATCTCACTGTTTGTTTACCACACATTTAATCCAGTAAAACTCATTTGATTTTCACAATAATTTATCAACTAGTAAGATCCACCCAATCAAGCCTCAAACTTCATGTCTAAGGTTGAATTCACTGCGTAGGCCCCAAATGGCTCCACCTTCCAACTTCCCTGCTTCTGCTCATGGCACTCCTCTTGATCATCGAAGCTCAAAACCTTGGCATCCCCTGTGGGTCTACCTAGCTGCTAAACACTTTAAGTTGAGGGCTTTGATCATGGCTCCGTCCAGAACAAAAAAAATTCAGTGGCAACTCACTGTGTAGCAAATGCAACCTGAACTCCTTTCACAGTGGCTAGAGCATTCAGAGCTCTCCGGCCTGCCCTCCCCACTCCCCCAGGGACAGCCGGAGCCAGGGCTGATGTGGAGTTCCCACTGTTCCCCAAACACACGCTTAGTGTTTATTAAGCACATGACCTTGAGCAAGTCACTAATCTGCGCTTTATTTTACTGAACTACGGAATGGGTGTAATAACACTGTGTGAAAGGGCCATCTGAAGTAATGAAAATGAGAGGGCTGCTGTAAATTTTAAGGTATTATAAAAATGCAGACATTATCATTATGTCATGGTTGTGGTAAATTTACTTACATCTGCCTTGCTCCAGGAAGGATATAAGGTAGCCCACATAAAACACAAGAGCACAGGAGTTTAAAGATGGAAGCAATAAAACAAATACAAAAGGTAAGGACATAAAATGGAGCTGAGAATGAGTCTAAGAAAAATGTGTGCCATGATTGCCTACCTAACCTTTTGGGTCAATATTTTGGTCTAAACACTGCAGTTTGATTTGAAAAGGAAACTAATTCAATTAGACAATTCAGCATCCAGAAGACTAAAAAGAAAAACCACTAGTCAGAAATAAAAGTTGCTACTGTAAAGACCAGGCAAGAATTTCTCCCAAAGGTCCTTATTCTATGTGATGTCTGGACAACATCTTTATCATGGATTATCTGTTTCATTACATCATTACCTGATTGAAAGACTCTGAGGTCAGGTAATTGTCTTACTATGCTGTATCTCTAACAGCACTTAAAGCAGTTAGTCAACAAAACCACATGCTTCAATGTTTACATACTGGTTTCCACGCTCCAACCTCTCCTCCCCATTTCACACCATCTCTAACACCACCACGTTAACCCTAAAACCTCCCCTTTACCATATAACTCCTTTCAAAAACCTCCAACAACCTCTACACATGAAGCCAAGGCCCCGCTCTTCCCCTCCAGCGCGACCTTGAACAAGCTCCTGTGCAATGCCTTTCCCTGTCTTCCCATCTCTCTAAATTCTTTTTGCCCTTCTAAACTCATCCTTAACATCTCACCTTCTCCTTAAAGTCTTCTAAGACTAGCAACAATGTGGCAGAGGGAGAAATTGGGGACATGGGGAGGAGACTGAAAGTCAGAATTCCAGAGCTTTCATCCATTACTCCACAGTTAGGAGACTGTGGATAAATCACTACATGGCTGTGAGACTATTTTCTTACCCAGAATGGCTTTAGGATAGTTTGTGTCTCAATTACCTTCTAGCTATATGTAACGGTTCTAGGATGCTTTGGGTCCTACAAATTTGAACACACCCTGATCTCTACTCTGATCATCATTATCAGTTACATATTTTAATATGTAGTTATGTACATTTTTAAAAATGTATGTAACTGCTAAGTAAATATACCAACTCCTCCACAGCAGTCTTACATAACCTTTGTTATTCCCAAAGACAATTGGCATAGGACCAGGGGCACAGCAGGTATTTTTGTAAGCTAAGAAATGTGTTTAAATAAGATTGATTTTAATCAACTTTTAAAAGATTGATTACAATGAACCTTCTTGTTGCAGTATCAGTCAGCCAACACAAAAGCATTCTTTTTCATTAATCAGTATACAAAAACAATAAAATAAACATACTAAAACAATAAAATAGCTAAGCCAATTTTCACTAAAAAGTATATTCCCTTTGTAAGTTACAAAAGCCAGACAGTATTCATCTTAAGGTGACCCACGCTGAATAGGGGCAAGATGACTCCCACACACAACACAGTGTTTAGGCCCCAGCCCGTCCTGCTTCCATCTTCGAGGGCAAAGAAAGGCACCTGGTCCCCACCCTCCCACACACAAAAACACCACAATTATTATTATTTTGCTGATTTAACTTTATACATTATTGTTATAATTACAACATAAACGCCAATAAAGTTAGAGAATTATTAAATAAATCACACAAATTAAACTACTTGCAATGACTTCCAATACGGCAGACTAAGCAAAGCTACCAACACTCATGTTGAGCTTAGTTGTGTGCTTTCCACATTATCTTTTTTTAAATTAATATTTTGTATCCTTTTCTGGATGAATATCCTTTCCTGGAGAGAATCTGCAAATCTAGAGGTTTGCTGATTCCTCTTTTGCTCATTACTAGTCCTGTCAGCAAAATTAAGGCAACACTGAAAACTTAATTAGTCGCTTAACTGGAAAAAAAATTACGAAGAAAAAAAAAAGGAGCTTTATCAGTCACTGAATATAAACAAGATATCCTATTAGTGCTCAATAAATTAACAACATATAGTAAAACACACAGAACTCTGTAACTACGTGGATTATATGTAAAGAAGTTCTTCAAATCAAAGGTTCTGAAACTCAAAACAATACCCATATTCCAAATTCTAAATATATTGTGAATGGATCAGTAAGTCAGGCAATGGCTACACTCATGCTCTTTTTGTTTCCATTGCTATTACTGCTGAAAGAGTTTACAGGACTCACTGCCAGTTTAGAACACAGTTAAGAAATAATCCAGTACAAACCAATTTATTCCTAAGAAATATAAACCTACAACGTTATTCAATTATCTTTATTCACAAAATGTCAATAATGTGCAAAAACATTCAGCAAAAGATAAGGAAAAGCTATTCTCTGTGAATTGTAATTATGATCTCTTTCAACCTTGATTACAATGAAAAAGATGTTTTATCTTATTTAAGCAATAAAGATAATAAGCAAAATTCTGGCCCAAAGAATTTCCTAAAAAAAGGAAAAGGAGGAAAGAATTCATAAAGGAGGGATACAGAAACTCCAGTAAGGCAGATGTGTAACAATCAAATCTATAATCTAAAAGCTAATATTAGATTTCCTTGAAGAAATAAATAATAAGTATTTTTGCTCAGGCATCTAACATTAAAGGAGGCAACAGACGTAGAACACAAATGACCAGAAAGGGCCATGTTTTGTTTGTGACTTGTTCTGTTCTGCAAATAATTATTTGAATAGTCAATGCAATCAGTTCGATTAGGAAATCACATCCCTGGTTAAAATCAGGCTTCACAGTTAAGTCTTAACTAATCACAAAAACTGTAATTGAACTGATATTGTTGTATAAAAGCAAATTAATGACAGTCACACACCAAAAAAACTAATTTTAATAGTTTTGAAAGAAGCCTAATATGCAAAGACTAGAGCTGTGGGTTCTCAACATTTAAAAATAAATAAATAAATAACCAATAATAAGGCAATCACCACTACATAATATTATATAGTCTTTCTAGTACAAAGGAAACAGATATTCATGAAAATGACCCATTTTAAAAACACAACTTATGCACACACACACCCATAAATTCAGAAATTTCAAATATGTCCTTTTTCATGAAAACACTTATGAAAGATAACATTCAAATTTCCAGTCGTGTCATTGTAGGCCCACTTGCCTAAGATATTCAAGACTTCTTTAAACATCTTTGGTGGCTTGTTAAGAGAAATTTAACACTCCAGCCTTAAACTTATTCCAAAATCTGCTGACCAGACAAAATAATAGATCAACCATTACCTCAGAGAAACACATTTTTTTATTCTGCTTTATACTGCCTGTGATGCAGACAACTAAAAATATGGCAGAGTACTGTACCATTTAAAACATGAATAATAGTCACAACTTGTTTTCTCCTTCAGTACTGGAATTTTTGACGGGGACTGAAATGAAAAGATTTAGAAATTAGTTTGAAAAAGAGGTGAAAATTTATGTGTATATTAATGGCTTGGCAGCAGAATGGCCCTTTCAAATATTAAAAACATTTGGTGAGCTGTCACAAGAATTTTCAAGACCTAAATTCAAAAGTACCATTATAGTTAATAGATGGGGCAAGTTAAAGAAGTAACAATGGGTTTTCTGAAAAAACGTGGGAAGCCATCTGACAGAAGCAAATGGAGACAGACAGGTTATATACTTAGGAAGGCTCAAAAGTTACCTAAAATAATCTATCAAGTTTGGCTCACAAGTTGAGAATAAAGCACAGCAATTCTACCACATTCCCAGGGCACTTAATGGTCACTCTAAGATAAACTAGTTTAAAAATATGATGAAAATGTGTAACAGGAAGATTCACTAATATGTAGAAAATAATATGTGGAATCACTTCAATGGAACAATTTTAAAAATCACTAATCAGTCAAAATAAAAAGCACAAACTTGTCCAGACTAATTTAAGGCAGATCCAAAGAGTATTCAGAATTATTTTTTAAAAAGCTGTTTGCAAAGTACGTTTCCTGCAAATATTCTACCTTCTTTTAAACACTACAATGCCAACCTAAAAGAACAGAAAGCCCACATTCTCTCCAATTTTGCTTTATTCACTGAAATGGATTCCAAGGCAAATGATCTCTCCTTTAGCGTGGGGCGTGCTCTGATTAAGGTAAGAAACAACAGCTTCTTATTGGAGTTCAGGGAATCACAAAGAACTTATTTAAAAGAAGCATGCATATGGATCACTTCTGTGATTATACTTTTTAAAACCCACAGTCTCCAAATGAGAATTGTACAAAATGAATTTTTACAGCACGGAAAGCCAACCAAAACATAACGTCAGGTAACACTATTCATTCTTTTCTGTATTACAAAAATTCCATCAGTGAAATTTTGTTTGTAAAATGCAGTATACGTTTTATCATCTTAAGATAAAATATCTACAGCCTCGGTAGTGGTTAAATTGCAGCTATAAAGGAAATTGTCCCGAGATAAATGGTTTCCCTATGAGAAGGTTTCACTGCTACACTTCACCTCAGAACAATAAATCAAATTAACTGCACCTTGTCCTCTATCCAATGACATCATCAGATTGACCACATCTTGGGAATTGGGTGCAAAAACATACCCTATTTAAGGCATGAAATCTTATTACTGCTTTTTGTCCATCCGACCTCATGCTTCAGGTTTCTGAAGCAGTCATTCACCTGAACATTATCACGAAAGCTACAGATTTTTTTTCCTGCTGCATTCAGGGCCTGCCTACTAGGGATGAAAAGAAAAATGGTGAAAACGGATTATTTGAAATTGGCTTACTTTTAGCCCATCGAATCTAGAATTGTGTTACAAATAAAACTGCAGACTAATGTCTCACCAAACACGTAGCTAGCACCTGACCCCAATGTGCCTTACGGTAATTTAAAAGGATTAACACATAGGTGTTAACATTTCTGTTATTTTCCTCTACTAGTAGACCAATGAGAAGCAAAACTATGTTTTTAAACTGTACAAAACTGTAAAACTATACAAAATAAAAAAAACTTTAGCAAGGGAAAGACAAAAAATCAAAATCACTGTTTCGTCTACGGCAAAAGTCAGCCTGCCTTTTACAGACCAACTTTCCTAAGTCTACATAATATATAAGATTAATTCTGCCAACTTAAATAAGAGGGGTGGGTGTGCTGGAAGAGGAGTAAGTTCCAAGGTCAGGGTAGACACAATGTCTGTGTTTCTTCTTCCGCTTTCACTCATTTAACCATAGCACAAACACGCAAAGAAAACAGCCCACTTCTGTTTAATTTCTGTGCAATTAAAATAAGCACATCTACGGCAGGGATAGCACGACCTTAATAATAATTATCAGCCCTATTTTAAATCAGAATGAAGAGACAGAAAGGGAACGCAGCACAGGCGTTCTGCAGGTGTTAATTGGGATTTCTAAAATGAACACCTAAAAAAAACTACGGGTTTTACAAATACTGCAGACCTTTACAAATGTTTAACGGGATGGGGGTGAAGGGTTAGGAGCCAATAGCCTGGGGAGAACCATCCCCAAAGCAAAGTAACTTAACGTGTATCAAACCAAAATAGGTGTCATTCGCCTCTGAAAAGGAGCAGACTTTCTTTCCGTAAGCCTAATAT
>JAVSCE010020085.1:0-12532 GCA_032199065.1 Smutsia gigantea | reverse complement strand
AATGCAATCCCTATCAAACTACCAACAGCTTTCTTCAATGAACTGGAACAAATAATTTTAAAATTCATATGGAACCACAAAAGACCCCGAATAGCCAAAGCAATCCTGAGAAGGAGGAATAAAACAGGGGAATTACGCTCCCTGACTTAAAGCTCTACTACAAAGCCACAGTAATCAAGACAATTTGATATTGGCACAAAAACAGACCCACAGACCAGTGGAACAGAATAGAAAATCCAAACATTAACCCAAGCATATACAGTCAATTAATATTTGATAAAGGAGCCTTGGATATACAATGGGGAGATGACAGCCTCTTCAGCAGCTGGTGTTGGAAAAACTGGACAGCTACATGTAAGAGAATGAAACTGACTACTGTCTAGCCCCATACACAAAGGTAAACTCAAGGTGGATCAAAGACCTGAATGTAAGTCATGAAACCATAAAACTCTTAGAAAAAAACATAGGCAAAAATCTCTTGGACATAAACATGAACGACTTCTTCATGAACATATCTCCCCGGGCAAGGGAAACAAAAGCAAAAATGAACAAGTGGGACTATATCAAGCTGAAAAGCTTCTGTACAGCAAAGGACACCATCATAGAACAAAAAGACATCCTACTGTATGGGAGAATATATTCATAAAAAACTTATCTGATAAAGGGTTGACATCCAAAATATATAAAGAACTCATGCACCTTAACAAACAGAAAGCAAATAATCCAATTAAGAAATGGGCAGAGGACATGAATAGACACCTCTCCAAAGAAGAAATCCAACAGGCACATGAAAAGATGCTCCACATCGCTAATCATCAGAGAAATGCAGATTAAAACCACAATGAGATATCACCTCACACCAGTGAGGATGGCCAACATCCAAAACACAAACAACAACAAATGTTGGCGAGGATATGGAGAAAAGGGAACCCTCCTACACTGCTGGTGGGAATGCAAATTAGTTCAACTACTGTGGAAAGCAGTATGGAGGTTCCTCAAAAAACTCAGTATAGAAATACCATTTGACCCAGGAATCCCACTCCTAGGAATTTACCCTAAGAATGCAGCAGCGCAGTTTGAAAAAGATATATGCACCCCTATGTTTATCACAGCACTATTTACAATAGCCAAGAAATGGAAGCAACCTAAGTGTCCATCAGTAGATGAATGGATAAAGAAGATGTGGTACATATACACAATGGAATATTATTCAACCATAAGAAAACAAATCCTACCATTTGCAACAATATGGATGGAGCTGGAGGATATTATGCTCAGTGAAATAGCCATGCTGAAAAAGACAAGTATCAAATGATTTCACTCACATGTGGAGTATAAGAACAAAAAAAAAAACTGAAGGAACAAAACAGCAGCAGACTCACAGAACCCAAGAACGGACTAACAGTTACCAAAGGGAAAGGGACTGGGGAGGACGGGTGGGAAGGGAGGGACAAGGGCGAAAAAGGGGCATTACGACTAGCAGATGTAATGTTGGGGGGGGGCATGGGAAGGGCTGTACAACTCAGAGAAGACAAGTAGTGATTCTATAGCATCTCACTATGCTGATGGACAGTGACTGTAATGGGGTTGGTGGGGGGGACCTGATGAAGGTGGTAGTTTAATAACCATAATATTGCACATGTAATTGTAGATTAATGATACCAAAATAAATTATTTAAAAAAAAAGAAACTCAAAAAAAAGAGTGGATTGAAAGAAAAATTAAAAATAGCCCTGTATTGATAAATCAAAAAATGGTAACAGTGAACAGAAAGCATGGCATCTTGGAATGAGCTCATTCATAATCTAAGCCCTTCATTGTGCAGATAAGACACATGGGCCAAAGGACGTCCATAAACCAGACAAGGGCGCTCGGGACAGGGAAACCCCAGGTGCTCAGCCTCATGTCTGCCCACTCTGTAGCTCCAATCTGCAATGATCCTTCTGAGGATGATACAGCCCAGGGCTTAAGAGAAACAGAGAGCCTAGGAGGACGTGCTCCCTGACCTGCACCCTCGTGGGGTGTGGGTATGGTGGCTCAAGGTGAAGGGCAGCGCTGCTGGAGAGGGTAAGTGTACATGTAACTCTGCCTGAGGCCCCGCACGGTGACTAAGGAAGGCTGCCTCCAGGTTCACCGCCTGCCTCCTCCTGTGCTCCTTCACACCACTGGGTGCACGTTAGGGCTGCACTATTGACGTCACGTGTAACTTTGAGCTTCAAGACTGCTCTTTTTCCATCGGTGAAGAAAAGGAAAATCGTTTTTCCCCCATGCTTTCTCAGGAATGCTCAGTGTTCTAGGGCCACACAGAATTTCTTGAAAGCAGCTGGACTGATACAAAATGTCACCACCAGCGGTGCTGACTAGAGGGACCTAGGCCTTCTCTGAACCAATGAAATAAATGATAATAATCATTCACCCTCCTGTCCTGTTTAAGTCTTAAGTGCTGACGTATTTCGGGCATTTTAACTGCTTACTTCTCACACTAACAGCAATAATAACACTTAAGGGTTATTATTATCTCAGTTTTACAAATAGGACAACTGAGGCACAGAGAGGTTAAGTAACTGGCCCAAAGCCACACAGCGAGTAAGTAAGCAAGCTGGGATCTGATCCCAGGCCGTCTGGTGTCTAGGTCTGTGTGGATAGTAGTTGGGTCAAGGGGTAGGGCTTTTGAGATTTTCCAGTTCAGTAACCCCCAATCCTCACTGCCCAGCAGAGTCACCTGGGAGCTTTCTTTTAAAATGCCAGTTCCCAGGCTCTACACAAATCGATTAAACCATTGGCTCTGGGTCAGGGTCTGAGCATCAGCATATGTGTTAAAACTCCCCGGAGACTGGCAGGCAGCCAGGAGGGAGACAATCTGCCTATTCTTCTCCCCCTCGTTTCACAAGCAAGAAAACTGAGTCCAGAAGGTCAGTGACTTCCCAAAGTCACACAGCTAGTGCCAGCTCTATGACCCAGGACTGTCACTGCCACCACTCTTGTCTGCCTGCAAAATTGTCACTTCTCACAAAACTAAGACTATAACCAGGAATCGCTACATTCTGCAAGGTACTCAGATGGCCTAAAAACATCGCGTGGTATCATAGTTCACAGCCTAGTGACCAGCATGCAGAGCACAATGCAGACAGGCACGCCGAGGGTTGACAGTGCTTTTCTCCAGGCGGGCGTGAGAGGGGTTGTCAGCTTCCAGCTGTATGTAGGTCTGCAAGGCCTGAAGTTTCCATTTCTTCCAGAATCAAGAAAATCGATTCTTTAAAAACTATTAGCATTAGCCCTTTCAATAGGCTTTTCTTTCAAGAATCAGAGTGCTTTGCCCAACTTTTCGGCTTAAAATAATGAGGCTTCCTAAATTGCCATGGTCATCCGTCTTTCTGGGATTTTTCCAGAAACGAACATAGGTTCCTTGCACTGTTAGGCATGGGCGGCAGGACTGGTGTTATCTGATTACTGAACGAGCCTGCACTGGCTGAGCTTCATTCGCCCTGGGCTCTCTGCAAACCCGGCTGGGCTCCTGGAAGCCACCTAGCCACCAGCGCCCCAGCCGGGGGCTACCTTGAGGTCTTCAGCTACTAAAACGTGCATAAGACACACAACACTCAGCCAGCCACCAGCTGCTCTGGATCTTGATGAGTAATTGAGAAACAAATTACCCTTTTCCAAATGAGTCCCATAAAGTAAGACTCATTGCAACACACCCACGGAGCTCTCCTCTTTGAGGCCGTCGGAACTCCAGCTGCCATAATTAAGGCCGCTCACTTCACTAGTCCTCCTCTAAGAAGCATTCAGCGGAATTAAACCTGATCAAGGGAAATTAAGTGCCCCTTGCCCTTCCCCTACAAAAGAAAAACTTTGCAGGCGAGCCAATCTCTCAAATCCATTTCTACGGGTACCATCAATCAGACCAGAACTCCTTGCTGCATCATTACCTTGTTAAGATGTGTGGTTCCAACAGTCAATTTCATTCCATTTGGTGCTAATGGAACTTTTTTTCATCCTCCCTCTCAGAGCTTGGACCATATTTTATCATACTTAAATAGCTTAAAAGCAAGTTGGGTTGGCTCCTTGGAGAAATGGCTGATTCCAGGCCAGAACAGGGGAGACACAAAGGGGGTTTGGAACATTGTATTGGGCCAAATGCTCAAAAATTAATAGGATATGTCAACAGGACACCAGAGCCAGCTGGAAGGGACTCCCCATTGGCCAAATCTGGAGCAATATGAGCATCAAAATGAATAATGATGGGAACAAAGTATAATGTACTGAATAATGATGAGTCCATACAAAAATTGTTATTAAAAAAAAAGGGAGAAAAGGAGAGGAAGTCTCTTCTTTACAGTAATGCCAACTAATAAATATAGAAAAATGACTGAACCAGTGACAGAAAAACTATGATAGGAAACAAATTACTCTTTTAGAACCACCATAGAAATAATTGATTCAGGCATTTATTGATGAATTCAAAAGTTATTAGGGAAAAGATGCTCAAGAAACAAGATGTTCACATGGTGTCCATAGATAACAAACTATTAATAACAAAGGCAAAAAGGTACCTTCACTATGGAGAAATCCAGGGACGGCCACTTTAACCAAATGATCTAACTTATCACCAAAAGTAGAGAAATTGGCATCATGTACCCACATGACATTACCAATGCTTTGCCAGAGTTATTTAGTCTGAATCAAAGTATGTTGAAAAAACTCTGACAAATTCAAGTTGAAGGGCATCTTGCAAAAATGGTCTGGAACTTCAAAAATGTTTATTTCAGGCAAGACAAAAAAGGTAGAGGAACCACTGAAGATTAAAAGAGACTATAAAGATCTGACAGCCACAGGCAAGGCAGGGACTTTGACTGGATACTGGTTTGGGGAAAAAATAGCTGTAGAGGATAACTGGGAAAGCTTGAATATGGGCCGCATATTATGTAACAGTATTGTATCCATGTTCAGTTTCCTGACTGCCAACTACAGAGGTTAGGTAGAACACCTTTGTTCTTATGATATACATGCTGAGGTATTTCGGGGTTAAGTATCACAATATCTCTTAACAAACCCTCAAATACTTCAGGAAAAAAAATGCTGAGAGGCAAAGATGACAAAACGATACCATTCGCTGCACCTGGGTGAAGGTGCAAGGGGATTCGTGGGACTAGTCTTGCAATTTTTCTAAAGGTTTTCAATTGTTCAAAATAATAAGATGGAGAAAGAAAAGCAAGCTAGGTTTGAATTGTAGCTTCATCTTACATAGTTGTGATAGGAAATAAGCTAAATTCCCTTGAGTTTAATAAGCTAAAATAAATTAATCTTGACTTAAAATAAAAAAACAGATTTCTCTGTCCTTTACCCTCAAAAGCATTGATATTTTCCAAAACCACATCAAAGATGTGGAAGTCCTGGGTCCTGTTCCTGGTAGCAGCAACCAGCAGGAGCTGGTAAGGCTGTTTGGTGTGGATGGGATGTGCTGTCTGGTTCCCAGTGGCCCCTCCACTCCATCTTCCGCCTGACACTGTATTCACTCACGCTTTCATTTTGTTGTCTGCCTGATCTCTGGGGGCATCTGACTTGGACACAGGAGGCAATTGCTGCAGGGCAAAGCCTAGAATCACTGCTGCTGCACACAGGTTAGGCTCTGAAAGGCCTCTGCAGGGTCACACAGACATCATCTCTTAGGGGTGAATTGCATCCCCCAATATCCATATGTTAAAATAATAACCCCAGTACCTCAGAATGGGACCTTACTTGGAAATAAAATATTGTAGATGTAATTTAATTGAGATAAGGTCTGGATGCTTATCTGGATCAGGCAGGTCCCTAATCTAATGTGACTAGTGTCCTTGTAACAAGGGGAAACTTGGAAGCAGACAAGCACACATGGAGAATACCATGTGAACATGAAGGCAGAGTTCAGGGGGTGCTTCCACAAGCCAAGAAAACACCAAAGATCACCAGCCTACCACCAGAGCTAGGAGAAAGCCTGGAGCAACTTCTTCCCTTACAGCTCGGGAGGAACCAGAGCTGCCCACACCTTGGCCTCAGGCATCAGCCTCCAGAACCGTGGGAGAATGCGTTTCTGTGTTAGGCCATCAGCTTCGGGGCACTTGGTTCTGGCAGCCCCGGGCAATCCTCCGCCCTCCAGGTGGCCACCCACACAGGGGAGGGCAGAGCTGACAGGTGAGCAGGGCCGGCACCATTTACTAGCGCTCCAGATGTGGGCGAATTCCAGACCATGCCATGTCCCTGTCACCCCATCTTTACAACAGATAATAACAGCACCCACTTGTCGGGCTCTGGCACCAATTAATTTGGTGATTATCTGAGAGGCACCTGAAACAGTCTTTCCATAGCAAGTGCAATGGAGTGCTGTTTTTTATCATTCAACATCGTTATCATAATCATTATTAATCTTGCTTTGGCTGTGGCTTTGTTCTAAACTTTGAAAAATCTTGAGTGAAGGTGTTTTCATAATGGACAGAACTTGGGACCAAGAGAGAACCCATCCTGGCCCCTGGGCCCTGCTCTGCCTCGCCCAGCTGTGCGACCTGGAATAGAACACAGCACTTCCACGGACCCCTCTTCTTCCCTCTTTTGTAAAATGAAGGTGTTGAAGCTAATCTCCCATGTCTGACCCCGTGTTTCCTAGTCGGCCCAGGCTGACCCAGAGCTCCAGCAGGCTCTGCGGGCCCTGGGAAGGTGTGTGCTCAGCATTTTTTGGCCAAGGACCCAACAATAGGTTCCCTTGGTGATCTAAACTTTAAACTTACATCATTTAGTTGAGTTCTTTAAAAATATACAGACTTGGTATTTTCAAATGCACTGTGGGTTTGCTAGGTAAAAAAATGAAACATCATAATTGCACCAAGATTGGAAGAAATCAAAAAGGACCTGTAGACTCTCCTCAAATACTAGAAGTTGCTTCCTGTTGGCCCAGGGGATGGGATCAAAACTGAACACTGGGTGAAATCTAGGGGAAAACGTTGAATTCAAGTATTTATCTTGATGCTGTTTTGTGATGATAATTGTCAAGGTTCTTAATGGTCTTTGTGTGTAAATAGGAAAGAGAGAAATACTTGAAGACAGAATTTAAAAAGCAAATGAAATTGCACGGTCATTAGGATGTCGCTGCACATAATTTGTCTCCATTACCGTCCCTACCTGAAATCAAGGTCATGGAAGGATGGCCCTGGGCATTGTTGACTAAGTAGCAGAGCATATAAAATATAAGCATGCAGTAATTATGACTTGATATAAAGCAAAAAGTCTTCACTTACCCAAGGGAGGCTGAATCACAGTAAGATTTACAGTTACAGACTTGTGGGTGTGCAGCCCCGTCATGTTAGCCACACAAGTCAAAGTTCCATTGTCCAGGGGGGTGAGAGTCAGGATGCTCACTGCACTTTGAAGGTCATCAGGCTCTGGTACAGAATAATAGCTCGAATGGCTCACCCGAACACTGACCTCCCAGAGAATATCTGGGAGTGGGGACCAGCCCACTGCACAGCAAGTCACATTACAAGGTTCATCCTCAGTGACTATAAGGCTGCCACCAGGGATGTGCAGCGCCCCCATGACTGAAGAAGAAAAGAGAAACATTCAGAAGGAATGGTCCTGTCTCTTGGTTCCACGTTTTCTTTCATTTTTCCTTCAAATCACATTTCATGAGAGTTTTCTTCCCAAACCCAAATTGGCTGTATCCGTATCAAGAGCCTCAAGTCAAGTTTTTTTTTATTATTAATTTTTTTTAAGTCAAGTTTTATCTGTGTCTTTATTTATACCTGCCAGGTTCATGGAAGGTGAGTTTGCTCATCAGGGGAAACATAATTCCAGAGAAAATGAATACATGACAATCAGGATCCCGGGGAGTATAAATAATATGGGAAAGACAGAGCAGGTGAGCCTGCTGTAGTCTGCTACACAATCCCTGATGGAGGGTTGCAAAGTTGCCCTGGGCTGCCTGGGAGTCAAAGCAAAAAGGGAAATAACCTTACATGTCTCTCACTGCAAAGAGAATACATCTGATAGTCTCACAGGAAGCAAGTTTCTCCTGGTCTTTGGTCAGTCAGATTCATTTTATTTATTTTGGGGGGTCACACATTTTTTTAAATAATGCTGTACAATATTGTCTTAATATATTTTTCTAGTTACAAATGACCTCAAAATCGAATCTGATCTAATTATAGAAATAATTGTCCTAAATCATGTATCAGAATATATTACTCAGACAAATTAAAGTTTTTATTAAGGACCCACTTACATTTGCCAGTGTTCACACTTTAAATAACTCTTCTGCAAATAATGCTCGTGTGTGCCCATAGTACTAACATCACCCGAGGGCTGGCTCTGATAAAAACAACGCTATAGTGAAATAGGTAAACACTGAGATGTTCAAATTAAAATATCCTCAAATTCCCTGCTGGGTAATATAATGGAAAGAACACTAGGTTGAGGGTCACCACCTCTGTTCTCTACCTTGGCTTTCTCCCAGAATCGCCATCGCCAGGGGCAAGTCACTGACATGGTCAGGACCTCTGTTTTCCTCCATGCCAAATGAAACAATATGACGAGGTCAGAGGTTTTCAAACATTTTGGTTTCAGTACCTTTTTGCAGCCTTAAAAATCACTAAGGACTCCAAAGACCTTTTGTTTATGTGGGTTTTCTCTATCAATATTTACATGTTTGAAATTAGAATTAAATATTTATTTCAGAATAACAATGATAACCCATTAGTCTGGAAAACGCTGGTCCACTGAGTTTTGTGCAGTGGAAAACTCCCTGTGCACCCATGAGACAGGGACTGGGAAAGGCAACTAACATCTTAGTAGTACGATAATGAAAACAGTTCCGATCTCACAAATCATGCTGACAGGGTCTAGGGGATGCCTGGCTGTTCCCAGACTGGGCTGAATTGATCCGCTCTGAAAGCTCTTCTTACCCTGAATTAAGATTTTCAATTGCTCCTTTCCTGAATAAACTCTCACAGTAAGTAAAGCACCTTTGCTAATTCAGGATTACAGTTGACCCTTGAACAATGCAGGGCCAACCCCCTGCACAGTGGAAAATCTGTGTATAACTTTTGATTTCCCAAAAACTGAAATGCTAATAGCCTACTGTTGACCAGAAGCCTTAGCAATAACATAAATGGTTTATATTATTAATACATATTTTGTAAGTTACATGCATAACATACTATATTCTTACAATAAAGTAAGCTGAGAGAAAAAAACATTTTTACAAATTGATGCAAATCTCCAGAAACTTTCTAATATATTTATCGGGAAAAAATCTGTGCCTAAGTAGAACTGCACAGTTCAAATCTATGTTTCTCAAGGGTCAACTGTACTATAAATGCAACAATAAGATGGGAACAGATTTGTCCCTTAAGCCTAAAGGGTTTTGTGCTCCTTTTATTTTGTTCTTTCACTCTTTTGTTTGGCAGAGAGGTTTCAGATGACAGGAACTGGGAGGAAAGGTATCATCTCAGTTAATAAGGGAAGACCCTGAACTCAAGCCCTAGTGACCCCTGGAACACAAGAGGTCTAGAGTTAGGTGTGATTGATTGGTGGGTTGGCCAATAAATGGACAAATGCAGAAATATGAAACATTTCCTTTTCTGAATATATTACAATTCAATTTTTACCATTGGCTTTCACAAAGGTTATGCAGTAGCATAACAAGCAGTTTACATAAGGGTGATGACTAGAACATTCACATTGACTTTGGGTGATTCACTTTCAAAATTAATGGGATGCTTCCTTTTTTTTTTCAAGATTCTTTTTCCCTTTCAAGAGACCCTAGTGCTCAGAGAACTTTTATTCCACTAAGAACAAAAAGCCACTCAGACCAATGAAATCAGGGCAAAAATATCAAATTGTGTGGGTTCCTTCCACATGACCTTGGGGAAGACTTTAGCTTCCCTGCACACTTGTTCTTCCATCTGTATTGAAACCCAAAGCTACAGTAATTACCAACATATAAAACTGCATTGTTGGGGTGTTTAGACAACCTTATAGATGTGTAACTTTGGGAAAAGATGCTATAAAAGCACATGGACTCATGAATTCAATATGCCATAAGCATAGCAATAATAAGTTAGGCCTTTGATCCTGTTTCCTTGATCCACTCCGGTCTTGCTTCCCAATTCTGCCTATCATCTACAGACTTTTGAGGCACCTCTCAAGTGACTCAAATGGAGTCATCATTGAAGGCTTTGCTGATTCCCTCATCTCCCTTCCCAATTTGAACCTGAGCTTGTCTCCCTCCCATCGCATTTGCCAGCATCTAAATTGTACCATTGTTATTCATGCACCTGCCTATCCACTCTTCTTGTAAGGTTCTTAAGGGCAGGACTGTGTCTTATTCTGTTCATCTTGAGTTCCCCTTAAATGCCAAATACAGTGGTGTGTTCCTACTGAAATGCAATAAATCATTGCAAATGACTATACTGAGATTGTTATGAGCCAGGTGCTGTTCGAGGGCTTTACGTAGACCTACTTATTTAATCCCATAACAGCCTTATACTGAGGGAAATAGGGCACAAGGTCATTAAGTATCATGTCCAAGGTCACACAGTCAGTGGTAAAGCTGGAACTTGAACCTGGCAGCCAGGGACCCAGGTCTACACAATGGACCCCTTGGCCATTCTGCATCCCAACCTCATGTGCAGTAAATGGAGTGGGACAGGACTGTGGAGTCTTCAAGCCATCTGATCCTCACAGTAAACCTGGGAGCCGGGCAGGGGAGCCTTATCCCCATTTTACAGGTGAAGAAATTGAGCCATCTCAGGGGTCACCAAGGTGGCAACTGATGAAAGCAAAACCTGAACTCATACCTTGGGTTCCTTTCCCAGTGTTCTTTCCCTTATACCACAAATTATTATCACAAGAATCTGGTCATGCAAACTAGGCCAATAATCCAGGTAGCCTCATAAAATCACTTATTTAGAAAACATCATTAGGCCCCTAATTAAACCACACAAAATTAAAGACACATGAAAGTAAAGACACACCACCTGACTAAGTAGGAAAATGCAAGTAGAAATAGGTAGATGAGGAACTCTACCAAATGTTATCAAGTTTGATTTGATGAAATATGAATAAAGACCAAATCTTTGGAAATTTCTCCTTGACAAGCAAATAAATAGACTTAAGGATATTTTCAAAGACACAGTGGGAAAAGTCTGAAGGGAAGATGGCGGTGTGAGCAGGGCGGCAGAAATCTCCTCCCAACAATAAATTTATCTACGAAAACACAGAAAATACATCTATTCCTAAAAGAGAGACGAGAATACACAGGAAAGTGCACAGCGTGCAGCTACACCCGAGAGGACTCGGCACCCCAAGAGGCGGTCTTAAAGAGCCCAGCTGACATACGTGGCAACTATCAGTGACCAAATTATACAACCATGAAAAGACAGAGGAATATGGTTCAGACCAAAATCAACCAGACAACCCCAGAGAGGGAGTCTGAAGGGATGGAAATGCACAGCCTGCCTGAAAAAGAATTTAGAATAAAAGTCATAACCATGCTGATGGACCTACAGAGAAATGTGCAAGAGCTGAGGGAGGAAGTGAGGGAACTGAGGAAAGACAATACAGAAATCAGACAAACGATCGACGGGCTTAACAGCAGAATGGATGAGATGCGAGAGACTGTTAATGGAATAGAAAACAGAGAACAGGGGTACAGAGCAGCTGAGGCAGAGAGAGATAAAAGGATTTCTAGGAATGAAAGAATATTAAGAGAACTGTGTGACCAATCCAAACGGAACAATATTCACATTATAGGAGTACCAGAGGAAGAAGAGAGAGAAAAGGGATAGAAAGTGTCTGAAGAAATAATTGCTGAAAACTTTCCCTCGCTGGGGAAGGAAGTAGTCTCGCAGTCCACCGAAGCTCATAGATCTCCCAAAACAAGGGACCCAAGGAAGACAACACCAAGACACATAATAATTAAGATGGCAAAGATCAAAGATAAAGACAGGGTATTAAAGGCAGCTAGAGAGAGAAAAAAGATCACCTACAAAGGAAAACCCATCAGACTATCATCAGACTTCTCAACAGAAACCTACAGGCCAGAAGAGAATGGCATGATATATTTAACGTTATGAAACAGAAGGGCCTCGAACCAAGAATATTGTATCCAGCACGATTATCATTTAAATATGACTGAGGGATTAAACAATTTCCAGACAAACGAAAGTTGAGAGAGTTTGCCTCTCATAAACCACCACTACAGGATATCTTAAATGGACTGCTCTAGATGGAAGCACACCTAAGGCTAAAAAGATGTCACCAGAGAAAATAAAATCATAGCAAAGAAAGCAGACTATCCAAATACCAACTAAAGGCAAAGAATAAAACACCTATTATAGAAAGAATGGAGGAGGAATAAGAAGGGAGAGAAAGAAAGAAACATCAGACTGTGTTTACAATAACTTAACAAGAAAGTTAAGTTAGATTGTTAGATAGTAAAGAAGCAACCCTGGAACCCTTGGTAACCACGAAACTAAAGCCAGCAATGGCAATAAGTACATACC
>JAVSCE010020084.1:0-86252 GCA_032199065.1 Smutsia gigantea | reverse complement strand
ACAAAGCCTATCAAAATTTTCTTCAAAAGCATGGCTTTTTTCATTTTGTCTAGTTTATAACAGGTACTTTCCTAAAGGATTTCACCAGTAAAAACATGAAAACTATTCTTCCCTTATGCTTTTGAGTCCTTGTTCAATAGAATCAAGGCTCTGCAGTGAAACATTAACTTACATGTCTGAAAAGATTAGTTGCAAGGTTCCCTCCATGAGTGTCAGTCACCCATTGGGATCATTGAAATAATATGTAGATGATATCTATTTTCAACATATCTTTATTTTATAAAGAAGAGGTCTGTAAAGTGACCAAGTGTTGTCCGTTCCATTTTCATGAAGTGATTGGTAAAAAGAGACAGAAAGCATAGATCAAACCTCTCAGCACTTTTCAATTTTAAGTGGAAAGAAAGTTTTTATTATTTTAAAAAATCTTGCTGATGGTTGCCAGGAATGCCACTTGATAGGATACAATTGCTACCGGTAATAAGATTGTACATAAGAAACCTCATTTTTAGCACAAAAGAAGAAAGTAGAGCAAGGAGAAAAAAAATCACCTTTGTCTGACAGAAGGTTAGATGAATTAAAATAAAATCTTAATAGAACCAAAGTGAAGACCTGTATCATGTCCAAGATTTCTGGTGGGAAAGTTTTAACAGCAATGAACTATTTCCCAAATGGGTTAATTAATGAGCAGTGCAGTATTTCACAATAGAAGGAATGTCGTTTTGGTAGACTCAGAGAGACATGGGAATATTCTTCACACCAACTAAAAGTAGTTAAGGTTAATATTTGTTTATTCGCTTTAAATACTTCATCTATTCCATCAACCTGGGAATGTACTAAGAAGAAAATGATATAGGGTCTGAGCAGTTAATTAAACATAATGGATAGGATCATCTCAATTGTGTAAATTGAATTTATTAGAAGAAATGACCCTTCTTTTTTACTTAGGTACATACCATGAATAATAGCCTATCTCAGTGGATTGTTTCTATGCATTGTATTGAAATAAATTAAAACTACTAGCTATTACTACTTCTTTACTTCCCATTCACTGGACAAATCCTGTGAGTTTATTTTCAATCCACAACACTAGTTTGCCTTCCCCCTATCAAAATTATCAACTTCATCCATGTGGCCAAAGATAGCGGTAAACTTTCAATTCTCATTCTACTCTACATCTCAGAGGCATTCAACACACTCTTCCTTCTGGACACATGCATCTTTTTGTCTTGTCTAACTCTACTTGCTCCTGGTTTCCATTCAATTTATCAGGTTGCTCTGACTCAGGCTCCTTTTGTGTCTCCTCCTCCTCCTTTACTGTCGTCCTAAGTAGTTCATTGTCCCACGAGCAGTCCTTGACCCTATCTCTTCTTTATCCACACTAAGTTCCTATGTAAATTCGTCCAACTCCATGACATTATCTACATGCTATTGATTCTCAACTTTAGCCTACAGCCTTGATCTCTCCCTTGAATTCCAGTCTCATATCCAACTGCCTCCTTGACCTCTCCAGTTTTATGTAAATAAGAATCTCATCTTTGACATTTTCAAAATGTATCTTGATTTCTTCCCTTCTACTCACTCATTAACACACATTCACACCCTGTGTCTCCTGTCTTCCCCACCTCAGTGAAGAGTATACCATCCATTCAGTGGCTCAAACCAAAGCCTTAGGAGTTGTAATAGCCTGTTAAATGGCTTTCTGTTTTTAGTCTTATTATGCACACAGTATCCAAAATGCTCTATTTTAATGTAACTTAAATAATGTTACTCCTCTGCTTAAGATCCTTCTGTGCCTCTGGTCACACTTAAAAGTAAAATCTGAATATTTCATTGTGGCTTACAGAGCTTTGCATGATCTGGCCTGTCTCTAAATCTCCTCCCTCATCTCATGCTATGGCCTACACCATTTATTCAAATATAACTACAATTATTTTCCTTTTCCTTGAACATACCTAGCTCATTCTTGCTTTAGAACCTTTGCACTTACACTTTCCTTTGCCTCTTTGAATGGCCGCTTCTTGTTCCTTTAGATCGCATTATAAATGTTATTTTCTAATGTAGTCAACACCAATCCATTCTCTTTGTCAAAATCAGAATGGTGGTTGCTTTTGAGAATATTAGAGCACAGATTGTCCCCAATGGTAAATTAGGGAACTCTCTGAGTGATGAGATTGGGTCACAAGGATTGTGTATTTGTCAAAACTTGGTGAAGATTTGTACATTTCATTGTATGTAAATTTGATTTCAAAATGAAGATGTAAATAAACAGAACTCTAGTTAATGTTATGAATGAAGTGTATGTGAGAAAATGTATTGATGTCTGCAATTTACTTAGAAATACTTCAACATCTATAGTATACTGATAGATGGAAAAGAAGCATATAGATTAGAAAATATGTGATAAAGCAAATATAGTACAATGTTAATGGTAGATCTATATGGTGGGTATATAGATGTTAACAGTAAAATTTGCCTCTTTTATGTGCTTGAAAATGTTACAATAGAATTTTGGAAAAATTTTTGTTGAATCTAAATATAATCAACTAAAACTGATTGGATCTGATAAGATAGTTCAAAAGGTAGCTGGATAAAATATAAATATACAAAAACTTTTTTTCCTGTGTTCCAGAAAAACTAACTAGAAAATTTAATGGAAAATTAAAACTAAATTCATAATAGCAATAAAGCTATAAGACTCAAGTTGTAATAGCAACAAAATCTATAAGATTTAACTTGTAATAGTAACAAAAGTTATGAAATACATGGGACTACACTTAACAGTGTAAGAACAATATGAAGAAAATTATAACTTTCCTAATCTGAATAAAACCTGGCCTAACATGTCATATAGCAGTGTAAAATGAGTGATATCTTAAATATTTTAGGTTGTAAATGTTATCCAAACTACCATAAATTCAATGCACTTCCAATGAAAAAAATCTAATGGAAACACTTATTAATGTGCAATACTGATTACAAAGTATATTTGGAAAGGCAAATGTAAGAATAATCAAGAAAATTTGGAATAAAAATTTAAGTGGGAGTAGAACACTTTGGGATGTAAAAATAAATCATAGCATTTCAGTATTGAAAACAGTGTTGATTAACCAAACAGATCAATAGGACATAATAGGGGCCTAGAAAGAGACCCTTATAAATATGGTAATTTAATGTATTATAAAAGAGTCATGTTAAATCAAGAGATATGTGATTTAATAAAAAGTGTTGACACACATTTAAAATATAATGTTCAATACCTATAATGCATTCTGGATGGATTAAATTTCTAATAAACATGGTACAAAATAAACTTACTGGGAGAAATAAAGGAAATATTTTTTATTATTGTGGTAGATTATATCTTCTTCAAGAAAACATGAAGATCATAAGCCATAAAAAATAAAATTGACCATGTATAAAGTAAAAAATCTCTTTAAATAAAAATAAATGAAGGTAAAAACAAAGCATAGAGTGAGAGAATTTTCTGTGATGTAGATGTACATTGAAGTAAAGAGAGTGTAGATAGATGAAGAAATAGAGCTACTGATTATATACATAGCTAGGTTTCATCCCTAACATTTTATTTTATTTTATTATTTTTTTTCTAGTTTACTAAGATTTTTATTTTTTAAGTGAGAGTGGGTGTGGTATGGTAATTTGATTATGTCTTCATCTTTTTTTTAATATAATTTATTTTGTTATCATTAATCTACAATTACATGTGCAATATTACGGTTATTAAACTACCCCTTCATCAAGTCCCCCCCACCACCCCCATTACAGTCACTGTCCATCAGTGTAGTGAGATGCTATAGAATCACTACTTGTCTTCTCTGAGTTGTACAGCCCTCCCCATGCCCCCCCAACATTACATCTGCTAATCATAATGCCCCTTTTTCCCTCTTATCCCTCCCTTCCTGCCCATTTTCCCCAGTCCCTTTCCCTTTGGTAACTATTAGTCCGTTCTTGGGTTCTGTGAGTCTGCTGCTGTTTTGTTCCTTCAGTTTTTTTCTTTGTTCTTATACTCCACATATGAGTGAAATCATTTGATACTTGTCTTTTTCGGCTTGGCTTATTTCACTGAGCATAATACCCTCTAGCTCCATCCATGTTGTTGCAAATGGTAGGATTTGTTTTCTTCTTATGGCTGAATAATATTCCATTGTGTATATGTACCACATCTTCTTTATCCATTCATCTACTGATGGACACTTAGGTTGCTTCCATTTCTTGGCTATTGTAAATAGTGCTGCGATAAACATAGGGGTGCATATGTCTTTTTCAAACTGGGCTGCTGCATTCTTAGGGTAAATTCCTAGGAGTGGAATTCCTGGGTCAAATGGTATTTCTATTTTGAGTTTTTTGAGGAACCTCCATACTGCTTTCACAATGGTTGAACTAATTTGCAGTCCCACCAGCAGTGTAGGAGGGTTCCCTTTTCTCCACATCCTCGCCAACATTTGTTGTTGTTTGTGTTTTGGATGTTGGCCATCCTCACTGGTGTGAGGTGATATCTCATTGTGGTTTTAATCTGCATTTCTCTGATGATTAGCGATGTGGAGCATCTTTTCATGTGCCTGTTGGCCATCTGAATTTCTTCTTTGGAGAAGTGTCTATTCATGTCCTCTGCCCATTTCTTAATTGGATTATTGCTTTCTGTTTGTTAAGGTGCATGAGTTCTTTATATATTTTGGATGTCA
Organism: Smutsia gigantea; assembly: GCA_032199065.1. NCBI lineage: Eukaryota > Metazoa > Chordata > Mammalia > Pholidota > Manidae > Smutsia > Smutsia gigantea. Next base: position 81,552 of record JAVSCE010020084.1, on the reverse strand, counting down.
ACCCTTTATCAGATACGTTTTTTATGAATATATTCTCCCATACTGTAGGATGTCTTTTTGTTCTACTGATGGTGTCCTTTGCTGTACAGAAGCTTTTCAGCTTGATATAGTCCCACTTGTTCATTTTTGCTTTTGTTTCCCTTGCCCGGGGAGATATGTTCATGAAGAAGTTGCTCATGTTTATGTCCAAGAGATTTTTGCCTATGTTTTTTTCTAAGAGTTTTATGGTTTCATGACTTACATTCAAGTCTTTGATCCACCTTGAGTTTACCTTTGTGTATGGGGCTAGACAGTAGTCCAGTTTCATTCTCTTACATGTAGCTGTCCAGTTTTTCCAACACCAGCTGCTGAAGAGGCTGTCATCTCCCCATTGTATATCCAAGGCACTTTTATCAAATATTAATTGACTGTATATGTTTGGGTTAATGTTTGGATTTTCTATTCTGTTCCACTGGTCTGTGGGTCTGTTTTTGTGCCAATACCAAATTGTCTTGATTACTGTGGCTTTGTAGTAGAGCTTGAAGTCAGGGAGTGTAATTCCCCCTGTTTTATTCCTCCTTCTCAGGATTGCTTTGGCTATTCGGGGTCTTTTGTGGTTCCATATGAATTTTAGAATTATTTGTTCCAGTTCATTGAAGAAAGCTGTTGGTAGTTTGATAGGGATTGCATTGAATCTGTAGATTGCTTTAGGTAGTATAGCCATTTGGACAATATTTATTCTTCCTAGCCAAGAGCATGGGATGCATTTCCATTTGTTAGTGTCCTCTTTAATTTCTCTTAGGAGTGTCTTGTAGTTTTCAGAGTACAGGTCTTTCACTTCCTTCGTTAGGTTTATTCCTAGGTATTTTATTCTTTTTGATGCAATTGTGAATGGAATTGTTTTTCTGATTTCTCTTTCTGTTAGTTCATCATTAGTGTATAGGAAAGCAACAGATTTCTGTGTGTTAATTTTGTATCCTGCAACTTTGCTGAATTCAGATATTAGTTCTAGTAGTTTTGGAATGGAATCTTTAGGGTTTTTTATGTACAGTATCATGTCATCTGCAAATAGTGACAATTTGACTTCTTCTTTACCAATCTGGATGCCTTGTATGTCTTTGTTTTGTCTGATTGCTGTGGCTAGGACCTCCAGTACTATGTTGAATAACAGTGGAGAGAGTGGGCATCCTTGTCTTGTTCCCGATCTTAGATGAAAAGCTTTCAGCGTCTCGCCGTTAAGTATGATGTTAGCTGTGGGTTTGTCATATATAGCCTTTATGATGTTGAGGTACTTGCCCTCTATACCCATTTTGTTGAGAGTTTTAATCAGGAATGGATGCTGAATTTTGTCAAATGCTTTTTCAGCATCTATGGAGATGATCATGTGGTTTTTGTTCTTCTTTTTGTTGATGTGGTGGATGATGTTGATGGATTTTCGAATGTTGTACCATCCTTGCATCCCTGGGATGAATCCCACTTGATCATGGTGTATGATCCTCTTGATGTATTTTTGAATTCGGTTTGCTAATATTTTGTTGAGTATTTTTGCATCTACGTTCATCAGGGATATTGGTCTGTAATTTTCTTTTTTGGTGAGGTCTTTGCCCGGTTTTGGTATTAGAGTGATGCTGGCTTCATAGAATGAGTTTGGAAGTATTCCCTCCTCTTCTATTTTTTGGAAAACTTTAAGGAGAATCGGTGTTATTTCTTCTCTATATGTCTGGTAGAATTCAGAGGTGAATCCATCAGGCCCGGGGGTTTTGTTCTTGGGTAGTTTTTTGATTACCAATTCGATTTCGTCGCTGGTGATTGGTCTGTTTAGTTTTTCTGTTTCTTGCTTGGTCAGTCTTGGAAGGTTGTATTTTTCTAAGAAGTTGTCCATTTCTTCTATGTTTTCCAGCTTGTTAGCATATAGATTCTCATAATATTCTCTTATGATTCTTTGTATTTCTGTGGGGTCCGTCGTGATTTTTCCTTTCTCATTTCTGATTGTGTTTATGTGTGTAGATTCTCTTTTTCTCTTAATGAGTCTGGCTAGGGGTTTATCTATTTTGTTTATTTTTTCAAAGAACCAGCTCTTGGTTTTATTGATTTTTTCTATTGTTTTATTCTTCTCAATTTTATTTATTTCTTCTCTAATCTTTATTATGTCCCTCCTTCTGGTGACTTTGGGCCTCATTTGTTCTTCTTTTTCCAATTTCAGTAATTGTGTCTTTAGACTATTCATTTGGGAATGTTCTTCCTTCTTTAAATAGGCCTGGATTGCAATATACTTTCCTCTTAGAACTGCCTTTGCTGCGTCCCACAGAAGTTGTGGCTTTGTTGTTGTTGTTGTCATTAGTCTCCATATATTCTTTGATTTCTGTTTTGATTTGGTCGTTAACCCATTGATTAATTAGGAGAGTGTTGTTAGTCTCCATGTATTTGTGAGCCTTTTTGATTTCTTTCTAAAATTTATTTCTAGTTTTATACCTTGGTGATCTGAGAAGTTGGTTGGTAGGATTTCAATATTTTTGAAATTACTGAGGTTCTTTTTGTGGCCTAGTATGTGGTCTATTCTGGAAAATGTTCCATGTGCACTTGAGAAGAATGTGTATCCTGTTGCTTTTGGGTGTAGAGTTCTGTAGATGTCTGTTAGGTCCATCTGTTCTAGTGTGTTGTTCAGTGCCTCTGTGTCTTTACTTATTTTCTGTCTGGTTGATCTGTCCTCTGGAGTGAGTGGTGTGTTGAAGTCTCCTAAGATGAGTGCATTGCTGTCTATTTCTTCCTTTAATTCTGTTAGTATTTGTCTCACATATGCTGGCGCTCCTGTGTTGGGTGCATATATATTTATAATGGTTATATCTTCTTGTTGGACTGACCCCTTTATCATTATGTAATGTCCTTCTTTATCTTTTGCTACTTTCTTCGTTTTGAAGTCTATTTTGTCTGATACAAGTACTACAACACCTGCTTTTTTCTCTTTGTTGTTTGCATGAAATATCTTTTTCCATCCCTTCACTTTTAGTCTGTGTATATCTTTGGATTTGAGGTGAGTTTCTTGTAGGCAGCATATAGATGGGTCTTGCTTTTTTATCCATTCTGTTACTCTGTGTCTTTTGATTGGTGCATTCAGTCCATTTACATTTAGGGTGATTATTGATATGTATGTACTTATTGCCATTGCTGGCTTTAGATTCGTGGTTACCAAGGGTTCAAGGGTTGCTTCTTTACTATCTAACAATCTAACTTAACTTTCTTGTTAAGTTATTGTAAACACAGTCTGATGTTTCTTTCTTTCTCTCCCTTCTTATTCCTCCTCCTCCATTCTTTCTATAATAGGTGTTTTATTCTTTGCCTTTAGTTAGTATTTGGATGGTCTGCTTTCTTTGCTATGATTTTATTTTCTCTGGTGACATCTTTTTAGCTTTAGGTGTGCCTCCATCTAGAGCAGTCCATTTAAGATATCCTGTAGTGGTGGTTTATGAGAGGCAAACTCTCTCAACTTTCGTTTGTCTGGAAATTGTTTAATCCCTCCATCATATTTAAATGATAATCGTGCTGGATACAATATTCTTGGTTCGAGGCCCTTCTGTTTCATAACGTTAAATATATCATGCCATTCTCTTCTGGCCTGTAAGGTTTCTGTTGAGAAGTCTGATGATAGTCTGATGGGTTTTCCTTTGTAGGTGATCTTTTTTCTCTCTCTAGCTGCCTTTAATACCCTGTCTTTATCTTTGATCTTTGCCATCTTAATTATTATGTGTCTTGGTGTTGTCTTCCTTGGATCCCTTGTGTTGGGAGATCTATGAGCTTCGGTGGACTGCGAGACTACTTCCTTCCCCAGCGAGGGAAAGTTTTCAGCAATTATTTCTTCAAAGACACTTTCTATCCCTTTTTCTCTCTCTTCTTCCTCTGGTACTCCTATAATGCGAATATTGTTCCGTTTGGATTGGTCACACAGTTCTCTTAATATTCTTTCATTCCTAGAAATCCTTTTATCTCTCTCTGCCTCAGCTGCTCTGTATTCCTGTTGTCTGATTTCTATTCCATTAACAGTCTCTTGCATCTCATCCATTCTGCTGTTAAGCCCGTCGATCGCTTGTCTGATTTCTGCATTGTCTTTCCTCAGTTCCCTCACTTCCTCCCTCAGCTCTTGCACATTTCTCTGTAGGTCCACCAGCATGGTTATGACTTTTATTCTGAATTCTTTTTCAGGAAGACTGTGCATTTCCATCCCTTCAGACTCCCTCTCTGGGGTTGTCTGGTTGATTTTGGTCTGAACCATATTCCTCTGTCTTTTCATGGCTATAGAATTGGTCACTGATAGTTGCCACGTATGTCAGCTGGGCTCTTTAAGACCGCCTCTTGGGGTGCCGAGTCCTCTCGGGTGTAGCTGCACGCTGTGCGCTTTCCTGTGTATTCTCATCTCTCTTTTAGGAATAGATGTATTTTCTGTGTTTTCGTAGATAAATATAGTGTTGGGAGGAGGAGATTTCTGCCGCCTTGCTCACACCGCCATCTTCCCAGAAGTCTCTCATCCCTAACATTTTAAGACTTAAAAAAAATTTTTTTATTAAGGTATTATTTATATACAGTCTTATGCTCAGGTTTCACATGAGCCACATTATGGTTACTACATTCTTTCCTATTATCAAGTCCCCACCATATACCCCATTACAGTTACTGTCCATCAGTAAGATGCTATTGAGTCATTACTTGTCTTCTCTGTGCTTTACTTCCTTCCCTGTGCCCCCCTGTATTATGTGCACTAATCATATTCCCCTTTATCCCCTTATCCCTCTCTTCCCACCCACCCTCCCGAACTCTTTGGTAACCACTAGTCCATTCTTGGGTTCTGTGAGTCTGCTGATGTTTTGTTCCTTCAGTTTTTGCTTTGTTCTTATACTCCACAGATGAATGAAATCATTTGGTACTTGTCTTTCTCTGCCTGGATTATTTCACTGAGCATAATACCCTCTAGCTCCAACCATGTTGTTGCAAATGTTAGGATTTGTTTTCTTCTTATGGCTGAATAATATTCCATATTATTGTGTATAATGTGTATATGTACTACTTCTTCTTTATCCATTCATCTGCTGATGGACACTCAGGTTGCTTCCATGTCTTGGCTATTGTAAATAGTACTGCAATAAACATAAGGGTGCATATGTCTTTTAAAATCTGGGATCCTATTTTCTTAGGGTAAATTCCAAGGAGTGGAATTCCCAGGTCAAATGGTATTTCTATTTTTAGTGTTTTGAGGAACTTCGATACTGCTTTCCACAATGGTTGAACTAATTTACATTCCCACCAGCAGTGTAGGAGGGTTCCCCTTTCTCTACATCCTCACCAACATTTGTTGTTCTTAGTCTTTTGGATGTTGGCCATCGTAACTGGTGTGAGGTGATATTTCATTGTGGTTTTAATTTGCATTTCTTTGATGATTAGCAATGTGGAGCATCTTTTCTTGTGCCTGTTGGCCATCTGAATTTCTTCTTTGGAGAAGCGTCTGTTCAGATCCTCCACCCATATTTTTAATCAGGTTATCTGCTTTTTGGGTGAGGCAGGTAAACTCTTTATATATTTGGATGTCAACTCCTTATTGGTATGTCATTTATAAATATATTTTCCCATACTGTAGGATGCCTTTTTGTTCTACTGGTGGTGTCCTTTGCTGTACAGAAGCTTTTTAATTTGATGTAGTCCCATGTGTTCATTTTTGCTTTTGTTTCCCCTGCCCAAGGAGATATGTTCATGAAAAAGTTACTTATGTGTATATTCAAGAGAGTTTTGCCTATGTTTTCTTCTAAGAGTTTTATGGCTTCATGACTTATCTTCAGGTCTTTGATCCATTTTGGGTTTACTTTTGTGTGTGGGTTTGGACAATAATTCAGGTTCATTCTCTTGCATATAGATGTCCAGTTTCGCCAACACTAGTTGTTGAAGAGGCTGTCATTTCCCCATTGTATATACATGGCTCCTTTATCATATATTAATTGACCATATATGCTTGAGTTTTTATCTGGCTCTCAGTTCTGTTTCATTGATCTATGGGTCTGTTCTTGTGCCAGTACCAAATTGTCTTGATTACTGTGGCTTTGTAGTAGAGCTTGAAGTCGGAGAGTGTAATCCCCCCCATTTTATTCTTCCTTCTCAGGACTGCATTGACTATTTGGGATCTTCTGTGGTTCCATATGAATTTTAGAACTATTTGTTCTAGTTCATTGAAGAATGCTGTTAATATTTTAATAGGGATTGCATTGAATCTGTAGATTGCTTTTGGCTGGATGGTCATTTTGACATTATTAATTCTTCCTACCCACACATGGGATGGATTTCCACTTATTAGTGTCTTCTTTAGTTTCTCTCAAGAGTGTCATGTAGTTTTCAGGGTATAGGTATTTCACTTCCTTGGTTAGGTTTATTCCTAGGTATTTTATTCTTTTTTGATGCAATTGTGAATGGAATTGTTTTCCTGATTATGCTTTCTGCTAGTTCATCATGAGTGTATAGGAATGCAACAGATTTCTGTGTATTAATATATCCTGAAACATTGCTGAATTCAGATATTAGTTCTAGTATTTCTGGAGTGGATTCTTTAGGGTTTTTTATGTACAACATCATGTCATCTGCAAACAGTGACAGTTTAACTTCTTCCTTACCAATCTGGATGCCTTTTATTTCTTTGTGTTGCCTGATTGCCATGGCTAGGATATCCATAACTATGTTGAATAAAAGTGGGTAGAGTGGGCATCCTTGCCTTGTTCCCGATCTTGGAAGAAAAGCTTTCAGCTTTTCACTGTTAAGTATGATGTTGGTTGTGGGTTTGTGATGTGTCCTTTATTATGTTGAGGTGCTTGCCCTCTATACCCATTTTGTTGAGAGTTTTTATCATGAATGGGTGTTGAATTTTGTCAAATGCTTTTTCAGCATTTATGGAGATGATCATGTGGTTTTTGTCATTTTTCTTGATGTGGTGGATGATGTTGATGGATTTTTGAATGTTGTGCCATCCTTGCATCCCTGGAATGAATCCCACTTGATCATGATGGATGATCTTTTTGATGTACTTTTGAATTTGGTTTGGTAATGTTTTGTTGAGTGTTTTTGCATCTATGTTCATCAGGGATATTGGTCTGTAATTTTCTTTTTTGTAGTGTCTTTGCCTGGTTTTGGTATTATAGTGATGCTGGCCTCATAGAATGAGTTTGGAAGTATTCTCTCCTCTTCTACTTCTTGGAAAACTTTAAGGAGAATGGGTATTATGTCTTCTCTAAATGTCTGATAAAATTCAGCAGTGAATCCGTCTGGTATGGGAGTTTTGTTCTTGGGTAGTTTTTTGATTACTGATTCAATTTCATTGCTGGTATTTGGTCTATTCATATTTTCTGTTTTTTCCTGAGTCAGTCTTGGAAGGTTGTATTTTTCTAGAAAGTTGTCCATTTCTTCTAGGTTATCCAATTTGTTAACATGTAATTTTCATAGTATTCTATAAGAATTCATTGTATTTCTGTGGTGTCCATAGTGATTTTTCCTTTCTCATTTTGTTTATGTGTGTAGACTCTCTATTTTTCTTGATAAGTCCAGCTAGGGGTGTATGTATTTTGTTTATTTTCTCAAAGAACCAGCTTTTCATTTCAGTAATTCTTTCTATTGTTTTATTCTTCTCAATTCTATTTATTTTTTCACTGATCTTTATTATGTCCCTCCTTCTATTAACTTGGGGCCTCATTCCTTCTTCTTTTTCCAGTTTCATTAATTGTGAATTTATAATGTTCATTGGGGATTGTTCTTCCTTCTTTAAATAGGCCTGAATTTCTATATGCTTTCCTCTTAAAACTGACTTCCTGCATTCCACAGAAGTTGGAGCATGGGGCTGTTGTTTTCATTTGTCTCCATATATTTCTTGATCTCTGTTTTAAATTGGTCATTGATCCACCGATTATTTAGGAGCATGTTGTTAAGCCCCCATGTGTTTGTGAGTCTTTTTGTATTCTTTGTACAATGTATTTCTAGTTTCATACCTTTGTGAGCTGAGAGGTTGGTTGGTACAATTTTAATCTTTTTGAATTTGCTGAGGCTCTTCTTGTGACCTAATATGTGATCTATTCTGGAAAATGTTCCCTGTGCACTTGAGAAGAATGTGTATCCTGTTACTTTTGGATGGAGTGTTCTGTAGATGCCTGTTAGATCCATCTGTTCTAATGTATTGATCAGTGCCTCTGTCTCCTTAGTTATTTTCTGTATGGTCAATCTGTCCTTTGGAATGAGTTGTGTGTTGAATTCTCTTAAAATGAATGCATTGCATTCTATTTCTCTCTTTAATTCTGTTAGTATTTGTTGTACATATTTGGGTGCTCCTATATTGGGTGATTAGATATTTATAAAGGTTATATCCTCTTGTTGGACTGATCCTTTTATCATTATATAATGTCCCTCTTTTTCTCGTTACTTCCTTTGTTTTGAAGTCTATTTTATCTGATACAAGTATTGCAACTCCTGCTTTTTTCTCACTATTGTTTGCATGAAATATCTTTGTCCATCCCTTCACTTTTAGTCTGTGTATGTCTTTGGGTTTGAAATGAATCTCTTGTAGGCAGCATTGATGGGTCTTGCTTTTTTTATCCACTCTGTAACTCTGTGTCTTTTGATTAGTGTATTCAGTCCCTTTACATTTAGAATGATTATTGATAGATATGTACTTATTGCCATTGCAGGCTTTGAATTTATGGTTACCAAAGGTTCAAGGGCAGATTCTTTACTATCTAAGACTCGAACTTAACTTGGTTATTATGCTATTATAAACACAATCTGTGTATTCTTTTTTTCTCCATTCTTTTTCTTCCTCCTCCATTCTTTATATGTTAGATGTCATATTCTGTACTCTTTATGTATCCCTTGACTGACTTTGTGGGTAGTTGATTTAATTTTGCATTTGGTTAGTATTTAGCTGGTCTAGTTCCTTTACTGTGGTTCTATTTTCTCTGGTGACAGCTATTTAGCCTTAGGAACACTTCCATCTAGAGCATTCCCTTTAAAATACACTGTAGAGATGGTTTGTAGGGGGCAAATTCCCTCACATTTTGCTTATCTGGAAATTGTTTAATCCCTCCTTCAAATTTAAATGATAATCTTGCTGAGTAGAGTATTACTGGTTCAAAGCCCTTTTCTTTCATTGCATTGAATATATCATGCCACTCCCTTCTGACCTGTAAGCTTTCTGCTGAGATGTCTAATGACAGCCTGATGGGTTTTGCTTTGTAGGTGATCTTTTTTCTCTCTCAGGCTGCTTTTAATACTCTTTCCTTGTCCTTGATCTTTGCCCTTTTAATTATTATATGTCTTGGTGTTGTCTTCCTTAAGTCCCTTGTGTTGGGAGATCTGTGCACTTCCATGGCCTAAGAAACTATTTCCTTTCCCATATTGGGGAATTTTTCAGCATTATTTTTTCAAAGACACTTTCTATCCCTTTTTCCCTCTCTTCTTCTTCTGGTACCCCTATAATGCGATTATTATTCTGTTTGGATTGGTCACACAGTTCTCTTATTATTCTTTCATTCCTAGAGATCCCTTTTTCTCTCTGCCTCAGCTTCTTTGTATTCCTGTTCTCTAATTTCTATTCCACTTACTGTCTCCTCTACCCCATCTAATCTGTTTTTAAATCCCTCCATTGTATGTTTCATTTCAGCTACTGTGTTTTTTAAGGTGTCTGTCTCCCTCCTGAATTCATCCCTTAGCTCTTGAATATTTTTTTTTGGAGCTCCTTTAGCATTCCTGTGACTTTTATTTTTAATTCTTTTTCAAGAAGATTGGTCATTTCAGTCTCACTGAGCTCTTTCTGGTTTTGAGGGATTTTGGATAGAACAAGGTTCTTCTGCCTTTTCATAATCCTATTGGATAGTGAGAAATAATAGGTTTGTGTAGGTGGCACCCTCTGTACCCAGAAACTCTGCTCTTCAGAGCTCCCCAGTACCTGTAACAATGGCAGTGGTTGCAGGTAAGCAGTGCTGGTGCCTACCCTAAAGAGCAAGCCCTTTCTTGCTTCCCAGCCGCAGTGCTGCCCTCCACTGTCAAAGCCAGTGAGCTGCACGCAGGGAGCATCCTCTGCATTAAGGCCCTAAGGTGTCATAGACAGAGCTGCCCTTTGGCTGGCCTGGAGCAATGGCAGGGTCTCAGGCATGAGGTCGGTGCCTGCCAGGAGGACAAAGTCCCTTCCTGCTTCCTGGCCACAGCACCTGCCTCCGCTATCTGGACCAGGGAGCCGCATGCAGGGAGCAGCCTCTGCATTAAGCCATGTAGTTGCTCTTGGTGGTGCAGCCCTCCAGCTGGTCTGGAGCAATGGTGGGGGTGGCAGGTTTGCGTGTAGATGCTGGAGGGGAGGAAGAAGTGGCAGGCTGCTTATCGGGTGGGGGGCCTCAGGGCTGTGTTACCAGCCAGGGGGATGGAATGGCTGAAGCTCCTGAAAGTTCCCAACCTGTTCGGCTGAGTGTGCCGGATGATTTTGTCCACCTGTTCCTTCTCCTGAAGTCTTGCCCCTTTAGCAGCCCTCTCACTGTTGGGAAGTCTTTCAAAGAACACACCTTTCTTTTGTCCCAGGGCAGTTGGTTGTGGGAATCTGTTCGCAGTCTCAGTCTCTGACTTTGGTTTTCAGCCCCTCTAGTCTCCAGAGCACCACACAATGTGGGTTTGTGCTCCCGGATTAAATTTCCAAGGCTGGGTATTTAGCAGTTCTGGGCTTCTATTGGCTCCTCGCTCTGATTCTCTTCCTCCCACCATTGAGCTGGGGTGGGGGGAGTTCTCAAGTCCCACTGGTCATGGCTTTATTACTTTACCCTTTCAGGTGAGATGTTCTCTTCTTCCAGATGTAGACTGGCTAGTGCAGTCTTACTTCTGGTCACTCTTTTAGGAATAGTTGTATTTGCTGTTTTTGTATTATATGTGATTTTTGGAGGAGATTTCTGTCTCATACCACCATCTTTTTTCCTCTGACTCCTCTATTTTAAGACTTTTAAAATATAAATAATAAACAGGAAAAGATGCTAAATTTCATTACAGAATCAGAAAAATACACATTGGAACAACAGATTATCTCTCCTTTGTTATTTTTAGTCTGTCTGGAAAAAATGATGAAAATAAAATTTGGAGATTTGATATTGTTAGAAGTATGGAAAAGAAACTTTCATATATCAGTGGAAGGAGTTAAAAAGAGTTCTGGAAGGATATTTTATAGGTGTATCAAGTTTTTAAATATTCTTTAATCACACAATTTGAGTCCAGTCATACATCTTCATATATATAAGCATATGAAGATTAATGTGCAAGTATTTTATTGCAGTGTCTTTAATAATACCAAAAATCAGAGAAAACCTTCTTTGTAACTTTCAGAAGTGGTTAAATAAGTGGTACAATCACAATATGAAATACTGTGTACAAATTTAAAGTTTATACATTGACATGTAAAAAGCTCCATTATTAATTGAGTAGAAAAAGTGTAAAATAATATGTATCTGATTATCTACATTTGTTAAATGTAGAGAAAATGGCCCAGAAATATAAAACTAAGGTCTCAATAATGATTTCCTATAGGAAGGGTATGTTTTGATTTTTTTTTATATTCCCTTTTAGATTTTTATATATTCTCCCCATCCCCATATATACACACATTTTAAGGAATAGTATGATATACTTCTTGAGGGAATATATTTTAAGAAGAGAAATTGCAAGAAAAGATAAAGGAAGAAAGGAAAGTGGCAGGGAGAAAAAAATGAAGAAAAAAGATGAACAGGGAAAAAGAAGGTAATGTATTCTGGAGGAGGTGGAGAATTAATGGAAATGAGAAAGATTTGGAGAATGAAAGATAAGGCAACAGAGACAGTGAGTAATGAGGTGTGAAGAGGGCTAAACCTTCCTAGCCAGCATGCCTGGACCCTGGAAAGAGGTACCCTGAGCTCTCCACTGAAGAGGGGCTTGTATATTACACATAGAGACATATATAATATGTTTAGAAACTCATGAGCATTCCGTCACTCAGGATCTGATTTCCAGTACTGGTCCAGCATGCTCCTAAACTCACACTGTTGCAACTGCCACTGTGGAAGCCCCAGGGGAAAATGTTTCTCAGCATCTTTTTCTTTACATCTTTAAAACAAAAGGCAGCTACATCAGAATTCTAAGAAGGTTTGTGGTAGTACTGTTGCTGACTTCAGAGATAGACACTGCATCAAACGCAAGAACTATTTAAGCAACTAAGGCATTTAGTGAGAGAGAAAATAAATATTAACTTTTCAAATACTTCCTCCAAGATAGCATTTATGCAATAGATTATTGTATAACTATCATTTCCAGGTATCCATTCTCTTGCTTTGTTTTCCAATTTCCAGTTCCTCCAACTTATGGCTTTGGAAAAACAGGGCAGTATTTGCAACAATTGCACATGATGGCTTAGGGAACATTTTTTAGCATTAAACAATTCACAGTTTTCTTAAATGTGTGTATGTGTCTGTATGTGCATATGCCTATATGTAACATACATAAAATACATTACCAACACCTCTATTAGTGTATAAATCTAGATACTATTTTAAGAGGTGATAAAAATTACAATATAAATATTAATTTTTATGAAGAAGCTAAAATAGTATATAATAACTTTAATAATGGTAATTTATCATAAGCAACCATTTAGTCAAACATCATGTGTAAAATTTTTGTTTAATTTCAAAATCTAACTATTGATTTAAGAATTTTATTGACAAGTGAAGATGCTACCACCACAGCAGAGTGAAATTTCTAAAACTGAAGTTAATAAAACTCTAATAGCTACAGTGAGTCAAGAAAAGTTGTCAAACTTGGCATTATTGTCAGTACACAAATTATGCAAAAATCGTGATTACAGTGTGAGATAATCAGTGGTTTTGCTGAGATGAAGGTAAGAAATGTATTTTATGGAAAATGTATAATAATTTATGAATTATTTATGCCTTTGTATTATTGTTCATCCGACATCATTGGCCTATCAATAGAATACTCAGATATGTACAATAACTGAGTACACTAGTCCCACATTTTGCCAACTTTCAATGATATAAGAACATTAGCCTTATATCCTTCTATTGTGTTATTTATTATAAATGAATATATGTCAAGGTTTGAGAGGTTTTGGAGGAAATATAGCTTATTTAACAGTTTGTTAACTTGATTTAGATCCTTTAAATATTGAGTCAGAGTCACAAATTACATGGTCCTCCATTTGTACTCTTTCCCCAGGCTCTGCAAATTTTAGGCATGGACCTGTTGCTAGTGTCTTCACAGTTTAAGCCCTCTCTCTAGCCCTCTCCATTTTCCCTGCCACTCTCCATTTGGGAAACATTGCACATTGTTAACCAAGCAATAAATCTACTACTACAGAGCTTCTCTCTCCTCTTTGCAAATTTGGGCCCTTGCTTTCTCTGTGGTTTTAGTCTGCCAACCTCTTCTAGGTAGGAGAATCCCACATGGAGAACCTAGTTCTCTCTAGCATCTAGATACTTAACTTTCCCTTAAGTGAGAGCACTTGAAAAGTTCTTGTTTTCCAAGCACACTACCTGCTGCCATGGGGGTACAGACAGGGTGGTACACAGGGAGAAAAGGATGGGCGTGTGATGGTGAGGTTCTCCCTTTTTTCCTTATCTCTACAAACACATAAAACTTTTGTTGAGCTGTAATAACTTCTGAACTGGGAGTCAGGCCCACACTGAATGAGTTCAAGCACTGGCTCTCTTCTACTTGCTGTCATCCTTAGAAAGACATGTTGTCTTGGGTTTTTCATTTGTAAATAAAAGGGAGAGTTGGAGAGGAAATTGGGTAATTTCTCCCTAACCCAGTTTATTGTGAAAACAACATGCAATTTCTCTGCCTCTGCCAGGGAACAACTGGAAGAGAGAGAAATTGGGCCCCTATCACTATTACTGAGAAAGGGGTGAGGTAGAAATGGGCAGGTGGGAAGCACTGGGCTGGATGATTTACAGTTAGCTTCCAAGGTTGCCTTATTAACTACTGAACAGGCATGACAAGATAATGACATTAAGGCAGATGAAATTCTTTGAGAAAATACTTGGGGCTGCTTTTCCAGGCTACAGATTTACTTCAAAAGAAATTGAGCTATTTTCCCCCTTAGCTTCCCAAATAGATAAATAGGAATTTGTATTCTGGATATCTGGTATTTTCCTTAAAGGAGAAGTTTAAATAGACTATTGTTTTTAAGATCTAACATCACTAAAAAAATATTTTCCGGAGGTGACCATATATCCTGTGCTCTTCTGCAGTGTGATACTGTAACTATAGAATCTGATGGAAGGGACCCTGCACCATTTCCACACATAGCCCTTCACTGGGCTGACAGTGGATTCACTAGTCAGTTTCCTGCCTCTTGGAATCCTTGGTCTTAGAACACTCACTTTGGGAACAGTGCTGCCATGCTATGAGAAGCTCAAACGACATGGAGAAGCCACCTGGTGGTGTTCTTGTTGATAGCCCCAGATGAGTTCCCAGATGACAGCCAGAATCAACTGCCAGCCACGGGAGAGTCTTCTTGGACGTACAGCCCAGCTGAGCCCTCTCTGATGGCAGCTCTGTCATCATTTGAGTGCAATCACGTGAAAGACCCCAAGCAAGAACTGCTCATGGGCTTTGTTAACCCACAGAACCATGAAAGGAATTAATAAACTGTTACTTTAAGTGTTGGAGTGGTTTTTTACAACGGCGAGAGATATGCAGACCACAGGTTTTTGACTTGGGATTGGAGTAACCTGCAAGAGGGGACAATATTGAGTCCAGTGGAGGGATAGACAGCCTTTTCCAACATAGCAATTCTGAGGACAGATGATCTGAAGGGTTGTGTGCCCAGGAGGCAGAGGCCCTGTGCCTTGGCAATCTGACGAGGCAACCCATGAGTGTATTTGGTGCAGAAGGAATGGAGCTGACAGTAAAACCCCCACAGATCCTGAGAGAATACCTTAATATAATGAATTGAAATATAGTAGACACGTAAGTTAATTTTATGTGTTTACTTATATAACTTGTATATGTAGTTTATATGCAGTTTTATCAGGATATGCTATTTGATACATTCATAGACAAATCCCATAATGAACTGAGGATCGTTCATGTTCAAAGTTTTAGATTGTTTTTTTTTTAAGTAGTTGTAACTGTTTGCAACTCATTGTTTAGAGTCAAAGAGACTCCATTCCAGATGGGACTCATCGTCTTTCTTACCCAAATTACTCCCCTTACTCACATACTTTTGCTGATCCCAGGTGAATCCGAGCCTTCCAGTTCTCTTGCCCGCCTCCCAAATTAGTTTTTAACAGAAAATAGTGTTTTCAAGAATCTTATTTCTCTTTTATCTCCAGTCCTACCTTTCACACCTGCTCTATTAAGAAAATTTTAGTCTTACAAAAAATTGAAAGAATAAAGCATATAAGCAAAGAGCCATGTTAGTCTCAAGAAGGCAGTGAGTTTTTTATCAGCTCAGTAATGGGAAGAGAAAGCCCAGGTTGGTAATCACTGAAAGTGGGAGAGGTTTAAGCACCTACCAAGAGCACCACGGTTGCAGAATAAGCCTTTTGTTTAGCTTGGTCTGGCTCCCCACTTCCTGTCTGGCCCATGGTTTCACCAAAGGCACAGCTTACTGGGAGAGAAAGGCTGAAACCCACAATGGAGAAAAAATGAAGAAGAATGAGAGTTCATCACACAGGAATGTATCTGAAGCTTGTCATTCAAGGGTAATTAGATCTTGGTGAGAGGAATGAAGCACAGTATCCTTCTCAGACAGTTGTGGGGTTTTTTTCACTAGAATTGGGTTTAAGGGAGAAATGTGACCTTTTAAAACTAGTATCAACCATACTAGTGTCTCTTTCATATACATAAATACCAAAACTAAGGGGAAAGACCTCATGGCCATGCCATAGGGAATTATTTCCTTTTCATTTGTAAGAGGCCAGGCATGATGAATATCTGTCTTAACCCCTAAAAAAGATTGTTAACTTAAGTAAGGGCTTTCCTAATTCTCCTGATCTTACCTGAGCTAAACAACTTATCTGATGATCACTGATAACCCCAAAATAACATTACTCTGGAATGTGAACCATTTTTGCTCATGGCTAGAAAGTGTATGAAATATGGTATAAGTGGAAGAACAGTATATCCTTTAAGATCATGAGAAGGTTAGGTTTATGCTAGGGTCTCATACTCTTACCTGAGGGGAAGAAAGAGAAGAAGGAGATGATATGGGAAATTTATCTGATTCCACAGAGGACTTAACTAATAATTCAATTCTTCAGATTTTTTAATATGTGCTCACTTTTGTTCTCTGGATATTGGAATGTACTCAGCATTGCATGGACATTCTTCAGTGTTTCATGAAATCATGATGACCTGGTCCCAATCTCAATACATTTGCAAGGCTAGCATTGCACTTTATTTGAAAATATTCTCTTATTTTTATTATTCTCATGGCTGTATTTTTTATGGGCTGGAGAATTTTATTTCTCCCTCTCCCCTCATGCACACATGCACAGACAGAGTTAACTCTGGTGGGGGGTTGTGGGGTATCCAAAGAAATGTATATGAAAGTAGAAGTCTTTGAGAAGAAATACCTTACAGCATATGGATATGAACAGCAACATGATTCAATAAAGAAAGTAGTTTGAAAAGTAAGTGTTAATTCCCTCTTTCCCTTATCTCTGTACTGTCATTATTCTTCGGTAGTGATTAGTACTAGTTTTCTCTAATTGACTCCCTCCATCTATCACCAGAAATAGGTTGCAATAGCTTAAAACTGATCTATTGAGCTCAGTAGTCAATATGAAGGAGTCTCAATCATGGACTGAGCAATTTCTAGATGAATAATATTATTTATCTAAAAGCAATGAAAACTCTATGTAAGAGCTATTTACTTATGAGCTATTTCATAATATACTGTACCACACAATGTATGGCCACACAGGAGCGAGACTGGTAGCATTTAAATCCCGGATGTTACTAGATATATAATCTTGGGCATGATATTTAACCTGTGCCTCAGTTTGCTCATCTGGAAACAGGATGATAATGGCAGTACTTACTTCATGGTTCTGTTATGTGGATGAAAATAATATATGTTAATCATTTATAGTTGCATCTAGCATAGAGCAAATGCTATGTGCTGTGTATCTGTTAAATAACAATCATCTGCCTAATAGAACTGGATACATAAACTCTTGTAAAGTGCTAAGAATAGTACCTGGAATATAGCAAAAATTACATGCATTCACTAATATCACACAAATCAGACATCACTTACATCTTCCATGCACCACACATTGCACTGATGTTGAGAGAGGGAGGGATACATAAAATGAATAAGGACTTTATTTTGCACTTACTATGTTCCAGGCACCTTATTATGCATCGACATTTATATTGTCTGCTAGTTTTCACTAGAACCAAATAAGGTCTAACTACAACAATTTATTTAAGAAGAGATAAAACTCAGAAAGGTGAACCACAACACGTATCATAACAGCATGAAGAAAATGAGACCTGAAGAACTTAGGTTTGTAGGACACCAAAATTCTAACTCTTCTGCTAGATTTCATTATTTTCCATAGTTTGGATCTGCAAGGAGCTAACAGTTTAGTGGGGATATATATACATATAAATAATTATGGGCATATGGGATGATGAACAAAAATATAAGGAGTAAGAGAGCACGGCAAAAAGAGAGGCATCTGATTAGAGAGGATGGAGGGAGGGCTTTGGAAAATCATGGTGTTTGTTCTTGACACCTGGGAACAGAGAAATAGTATTGCTCCAATAGCAATGACAACTGGCTGCAGAGAATACGTACTCAGCTTTGGGCATGAGACTCCACAAAGAGCAGGGCACAGTGGTAAATGTGGAAGGAGTAAACATTTAACATGGGGGTGGTGGGTGGGAAGGGAAGCAGGGTGAAGGGAAAAGACCAGGAAGAAACCTGGAGGTCATTGTGGAAAATATCAACAACAACATTTTGCCTTGAAATCCTTAGCTATAAATATATTCAAAACCTTGGATAACTGTGCTGAACACAAATCTTGTGTGCTTTCTCAGACTCAACTTCCTTTGTTTCTCTACAAAGGTGCTAGTTGTCTCTTGGCCCACTGTGCTCTTGATGACTTTGCTGGGCTCGCCAAGCTGGCTGTGGTCTGAGTTGAAGTGCCAGGACAGCATGGCCTTTCACCCTCATGCCAAGCCTTGTCAGTGCTGAGCTAACTTCTCACTTTTAAACTTATATGAAATACAACATTGAGAACCTGAGTCTGGCTGGCTGTGCAGCTGCAAAGATGCTGAAGGACACAACCCAGAAGTGTGGAGAGATAGCTCTCCAAAGGGTACACTTTGTCCAGTGAAAAAAAGAGGTGAGGAGAAGTGAGAAATTAAGTTCCCTTTCATTTCTTCCTTCCTTGGGCTATTTTGAGGTGCAGTTTCTTCTGAGTGCCTAGCAGACATGCTGAGGAACTTACTATATTTCACTGTAGCTCACTGGAAAGCAAATGTCAAGTCAATTACTCATAGCATTCCATTGCTTTCATCTATCCTTGCTTCGCTTCTCTTTTTTCCCTCCTTTACCCTGGGCTTCTGCCTCTCAAATATAAATGACAAGTACTAGCATCCTTGCCTCAGGCTCTGCTTTCTAGAGGACTAGGGCTAAGACAAGAACAATGTGTTTTTCTGCATATTTATACACTTGTCTATTCTTCATTCTCCAGCACTTCTTATAAGAGCCTCCGAAAATCCTGAAAAGTTTTACAAAGAGAATTTATTAAAATTTGGCAAGACCAGATGAAGCTACAGAGTTCTCTGGAGTTTTCATGCACCATTTGGGTTAAAGGTCTGGTTAAAGATAAAATAATTCATAACTGAAAATGCACTACTGTTGTTGAGAGGGACCATAGTTGATCCTCTGTTATTAGTTTTGTTAGTGCTTCTAGTAGCTGCCTTTTGGGTAATACAAACACATTCACAAATTTATTCACTCATTTATGCATTTACCAATAATATGCTAAATTCTCAGTATGCCCTAAAACTATCTTAAGTATTGAATTTTTGCATGTGTGTGTACACTGGCATGCCCATGCACGTGTGCACATGCTTACACATACGCCAACGCTAGGGAATTTGCAATCAGACAAAGACTAAAAATAAGACATCACATTCAGAATCTACATATAGACCATGTAGAATCAATGCAACCTTAGCTTTTATATTTGCTTATGGCTGGCAAAGTAGATACCAGTGATACTGTGGCTAGGCTCTACCTTAACAACACCAATGTCATCAACTCAAAAGGGAAAAACATGCAATCACGTGAGGGTAGTTCAAGCACATGATAGTAGATTATAGGTTTCATTTCTAGCTTTTGCATTGGCTGATGAGTTTGAACTTGTTCAGAGTCTTTTATCAATTTATATATTTAACGTTTTTTCTGTTTTTTTTTCTTTTTCTCCTTGTTGGAAAGTAGAACTCAATCCCTTTGCCTTGCCTCTCTTGGTTGTAGCTGAATCTTTTCTGGAACTGATAAAATCTGATTCTTTGCTTTATTTTTTTCTTGGTATTGCTAATTTCCTGGCTTTGATAATACCACTGGTCAGGTTATTATTACATTTACAGTGATTTTGCTAGAGGAAAAAAATACTGATGATCCTGTAACAGGAGGAGAAATGGAAAAGACTAGCTCTATTTCTTTTTGGGTGAGATGAGGGTTTGAAATCAGCAAAAAGGCAAAATCATAAAGGCAGTCTCCCGAAAAAAATTATCTTGTCCATTTCAGATTGTACTTTTCTTTCTCCATGTGAATCTTCCCCAGCCTTATTAGAAAGGGGCCTCATCAGAGGCAAAAGAAGAATTAAGACATGTCAGTCATCCATGCAAAACAGTAAACCATGCAGTAGAACTCCTTGAGAATACACGCCATTGTCCACTGCAGCGCTGCTCAGATCACATCTCTGAAATAATCCTTACCAAGTGTGCTTAGTTAAGCTTTTGTCAGAAAACAAATCAACTGTGTCATCAGGTGCACTGTTTAGTTTTAGGGACCTCTTTTTCATGGTAGGACTTTCTGGAAGTGCGTAGTGTGCTGATTTACATTCTGACACCAGCATCTTATTTCATCGAGTAAGGCGGCTCCAGCAGCACTGACCTAGTACATTAGTCAAGAGCATCTTCGTTACGCTGCAGCGACCACCAGCCCCACATCTCAGTGGCTGAACCTAACCCGACCCTAATTTCTTAATCCTGTGACTCATCCCAAGTGTATTAACAGGGCTCGGCTCTGAACAGACAAGTAGGGACTGGGATGTTGGAGACTTCACCATCTTTCAGCTGAACTGTCTGAACTATATGGTCTCTTCATTTGCCATGACAGAAGGACAGAGACAACAGAAAACCTATAAGGCCTTGACTATAGAAGTGACACATGCCACTTCCATTTCCATTTCATTAGCCAGAACCAGCCACATGGCCCCACTTAGCAGCAAGGAAGATGGACATGGTGGGAGCAAACAGAATGGTCGGTGGGCCCTAGGCTCTCTGCCATCTCCACCATGCTAAATTACATGACAGTGAAATTACAAATGTGTCAGTCATAACTTTAATTTCACCAATCTCTAAAGGTGACCTTCAACATGATTAGAGAGGGGTCTGCAATTCTTAATCTTTTCCTTTCTTCTTTTCAACTTCAAACTGGTGGTGTTGCATTCTACACTTCTTAAAAGCATTGCTGTAAATAGAAGGACTCATTATTGGGTTAAAATCTGAATCGGCACTAACACAATCATGTCTTTTGATGTAACCCTATTCCCGAAAAGGAAAAATCTTCTCTGACCTCTTCTCTTGTTCAAGATTTTTCAGGACCTCAGCGACATCAGAAAAAAACTTTGAGTCTCAGAAGGGCAGCTCCATTGCGCATGGACTCATCTCCTCTATTACAGCTTTGATAGGCTTAGCATCATTGGGCTAGCCACCCGCCACCTCTGCCTTGTGCAGAATTTGCATTATCTAAAGATCACATTCTAAGCTATGGTCCATTCGCCTTGGCAAATACTGTTTAAATATAGCATCCATAAATAAATGTTAAATAATTCATGAACATAATTTTATAAATTCTGCTAGGCCACACCTCTCTGGGGGCATATTTATGAACATGCGTCAGCCTGGAATCAATGTGTCTGCCAAGCTCCTTGCCTCTGAGGCAGAATTCCCACATCTAGCCCAAAATGCTGCAAACGGCTCCAATTCCCCTTCAGTAGTCATCCATCATACTGTCACTTTAATTCAGATGCTGCTACTTGTTTTAATAACATACATCTTACACAAAGAATATTGCTAACACAAGAATCTTGGGGTAGATTTTTACAACCTCATAAAATGGTATTAACCCTCTGATCCCTGGTGTTCTTTGCCCACAGCACCAGGCTCTAGATGCTTCCCTGCCCCCTCCACTCCCTCCAATCTTCCTGATTCTTATCAATAACCTCCGTTCATGAGGCCTATAGAGCACCAGGACCTGTCATCAATCACTGCAGTAAAAATATTATTCCTCCAGCATTGCCCTGAAGAACCTTGGAAAGGATAAAAGTGTTACTGCAGGAATTATTTAGCAAACAATAGATGGATAAAATGTATTACCGTAAGTGTTAAATTATATCACCTCATTACGGAGAGCTGCCTTCAGATAGCAGCCAAGTGGCTCACTGCCTTTTCTAAGTAGTTAAGAAGAACAATGGGAAAGACCACAAAAGATTTCAAAAGGAAACACCAGTCTATCAAGACTGGGATATACTCTGCTGAAGAGAAACTTGTTTAGGGGAATGATTTGGAATAAAAACCTTTTCCCAGTCTGTTTTGAGTATTAAGCTGGAATTTACAGAACAGTAATGGAATTTATATTCAGATTCTTAAAAAAGGAAAATAGATGGGTGGTCTAACAGCTCTCTTGCTACACAGTCCCCCACCCCATTCCCCCTACACACTCCTCTAAGCAGGGAAGGGGGAACCATTTTCACTGGTAAGAGAAATATACATCTTGCAACACTTAGGTTATAGAAAAATGCACCATGCCAATATTTGTAGCCTCCACCAGTGTTGGAAAATAATGTTCCTGAAATGTCAGATGAAGCCAAACTAAAATCAGGCTTGCATTTTAAATACTCTTAAGGATACCTAAATAAGGTTGGAAACCATGTTATTTTTTTTCTTAACCAAGTAGTCTTTTATCAGTTAAAGCATTTTTTTTTTTTAGGCATAATGTTACACTGGGCTCCTGGGATTCATTTGATCAACATGATTAAATTATTTCCTTACTCAGCTAGAAGGAAATTACTAGTTACCAGACATTATGTGTCTGTTAATTATGTGCAATAAGGCTCTCTCCTATCACACCAGCTCCTGCATTCATGTTCTGTGCATTTTAAAGGCATTATCATTAAAAAAATTTAAATATTGAAAAGGGACAGCTATAATTTTGTTTCATCTATTTAATAAATAAGTAATCTGTGAAATCAGTGATACAAAGTATCTCTTTGCTCTTGGTGTCAGCATAGACATTCTTAAGGAGAACATACTGAAAGATCCTTTTGATTTCTGTCTTCACAAAAGAACATTTTCCCACCAGGTTTCTAGGGCAATGGCCAGGTCCTTTATTACCGAGTAGAGTGAATATGAGCATTGCCAAAAAAGAAGTCTATGATTGTCTGGCTATTCAATGTAGAGTCTGCTCACCTGGGGTGGATGATGGTGCCAAATTTACATTCCCTCTTGTAGCTCAATCTACAACCTAAGGTTTCAAAAGATTTTTTTTTTTCAGAAGAAGAGACAACATATGGCAGCTGAGAGGCCTTATTATCATTAGGTCTCCTAATGAAATGATGTGCTTCTGTTTCATATTAAAGTGTTAATCGGTCTGAAATTAGGTCTCACAAAAAGAATAGTGCTTTTAAAATGCTTAATATGATTCATTTTCTGCAGTCAAGACCAGATGACTTTGATTTTTATATCAAAAAAAGAAAGTGGAAAGCAAGCTCTTCCTCCCCTGACGCCCCCACACTTACCCCATCTGCCCAGGCCTGGGACCCAGATCCAATAACGGGTTTATAGAACAGAAAGCTCTTTAGAGTCGGAGCTTGCACCAAAGCCTAGAAGGTTTTGTTTGAGATTGAGAATCTTCATAGGTTTATAAAATCTCAACAAATATTTCAAAGAAGGACATTTCACATTTGAAGTAGGTGATCCTATTAGGCGCTGAGAGCCGGCGCCTTTGTTGTGGGCCCAGGCATCATTTTATGTAAAATAGAACCGTGTCCCACTAATACGCCCAGACACCCACTTTCATGCCAGAAACAGATAGGGCTGAACTGGTTTCATGCACTTTGGCTTTCTTTGTTAATAATGAATGACAAAAGTTCAGAGGAGAGGAGCTAAGTGGATACTCCACTTTAAAAGAATGAATTTTAACTAGCAATATGCCAAACTAGTCAGAAACCACTTAGATGGTCAGGAAAGAGCACAAAGAAAGAACTCATCCTCGAAGTCTGTCCACAGCCATCAGTTCTCGTGGAGCTGCAGGGCGATTCGTGAATCTCCTTGAGAAGCGTCAGCAGTCATATGACTGGTGCACGGAAGCCTGATGGTTTTGCAGCAGGAGGCACAAAATGAGACTCTCTTACTTCCTTTTCAGAGAAGGAGAAAGAGACGGAGATAGAAACACTGACAAGAAAGTTGATTAGTACAATTTTACAGTTTTAAATCTCAATAGTCACAAATGTTGATTAAATGAACTAGAGCGTCTTCTAAGTCAAATCAACACTTGAAACCCCAGAATTTCTCTTTAATTTCTTCCTTCCTACCTTTTCCTTTTGTCCGTTTTCCTTCCTTCTCTCCCTTTGTTTTCCCTCCTTTCCCTCCCACCTTGCCTCCTTTCTCTTCCTTCCTACCTACCTCTCTTTCTTTTGTCCTTTATTTTACCTTATATCTGACTTTTTGGAGAAAGACTTCAGGAACAAGAAAATATACTCTGAAGATCATGTTTACAGTATTTATTTTTTCAGTCAACCAGCATTCATTGAGTGTTGCCTTCATTCTAGACATCTAATGGGCACCCAGGTTAGAGTGAACAAAACAAATCTAGCCCTCTCTCTCACGGAGCACAGAACCTAGGAATTTTAGAAACTACGCTAGTGGGTTTAAATGTGTTTTTCAGCTCAGTTTCCTGCAGCATCTACGACCACAATTCAGGAAGATGAGAACTGATCATCTGTTCCATCAGTGTGATCATTAAAGATTCCTCATTAGGTTTGACATTTAAAACAAGAAAATGGACATATTAGAAGCTGATGGTTTAGAAAGATTCTTAAAAATAAGGAATAAAACCACGTGATTTTGGAGTTTCAGTGGAACTTTGAATTATGCAGAATATCAAATGCTCTGAGCACCACACTTGAGGTTTGCTTACCTATGAGTAGAAAGAAAAAGGCCCTACACTGGTGATCAGGATGTGACAACTACAGCCTGAGACCACCTTGTATTCTAAGTGACCATAACCACTTCCTGTCTATGATTGTCAATAGTCTAATCCATCATAATGGGTGCTTTACCACCTGATTTCTGTACCTCGATAAAAATACTATACAAATAGAATTAACTATGCTAGCATCTTCTGATAGGCAACAGTCCTGAAAATTTAAGTTCTGGGCCTGCAAAGCTAAAATTTTAGAAAAGAGCTCCCTGATGTTTGATCCCATACAAACTAGCACATCCTCAGTTTAAAATAAATACACTTATTTTTGACATTTCCCTGAGATGCTGAGGAAGTCTGTTACTCTAGCATTTAAATCAAAGCATTCTTCTTGACAACAGATTTATAGGGAGAGAAGATTCCACTTCAGTTGCCAGAATTTGATTTGGGACATTCTCCCAGCCATATCCAGACTCTTCCCCACTACCAATAGTCATGCTCTCATGGCTCTTAAAAGTCATATGATACTAACTTAATCCTTTTGCCACCTTAGAAAGTCAGGCCGGTGTAGATGGGCTGGAAACTGATTATTAACTTGTATCTGTTGCAGGGCTATATACTGTGGATATAACCTAGTCTGGCTTTGTTTTCCTATGAATTGCATCAAGCAGTTGCCTCAATGTCACATCAGTAGACTTGCCATACAAGCCTTGCCAGTTGTGCCTTGACTTGTAAACCCACTCCCATCCACATAGTTGGATGACTGAATGTCTTTCCACATCTTCAGTTGGCCTTATGGTCAAAGCTTTCAGAAGGCAGGACTGCGTGCACACATTCATGTTGCTGTATGCAGAGTTGTTCTTCTATTTGATACAGTTTGCCTCCCAGCTTCCCCCACCTCACGTATCTTAACAACCAATCCTGGAAAGTATTTTTCCCTGGCTCATGTATATTCTGTTGTGTTTTGAGTTAGGATCCTATGGTTCTCCCTCTCCTCTGGAGATTTGTCTAGGACATCTAATTGGAAAGTCCCTTTATTTCCTTGCTTGGCACATATTAGATCTCTAATTAGTCCTTTAGCTTTTTTCTCACAATTGGGAATCTTAACTATAGCCCTTCAGTTGTTGCTTTATAGTTTCTTGAAAAATCAACCCTTCCTTGTTAAAGAACACTACGGGTAGTCTTTTTACTTTCCCTCTGCTTTTCTGGTACCTAGGAAATTCCCTCAAGCTAACCCAGCTCTTTGTTGAAGATTTTTGTTTATTTATTTTTAAGAATCTAAAAATCCCCCAAGTGGGATAGGTGAAGAGAGATAGTCTCCTCCACTTCTGGTGAGATAATGTCTTGCCTAGACTTTCATGTAGGCAATCTCATAATATGCATTAAACCTGAAAACTATACAGGACTTTTGTCCAAGTGATTTCATTTCTAGCATTACCCAAAGGAAATATGTCCTCAGGTATTCAGAAATGTGTACCCTTTACAAAATAACATTGTTCATAATAGCAAATGCATGAAATTTAGCTGTATATGAATAGATTTGTAAAATTAAGTTTTTTATATGAATAGAATAGGAATAAGCATTAATGGAACACCTAGAGATGAGTATTTACTGACACTGAATATATTCATGATATATTAAGTAAAAGATTGCAAAACACTCCTCTATGTTAATCAGTCAACCAACTGTCTACTTTTCTGTATGGTCTCAACTTATCTCTCTATTTAGTTAGAGCAAATAATGGCTATTTGCGTGTGGTGGAAGTAATGGTGTATTTTATTTTATTTTTTATGCATAGATAAATTTTCTGATTTTCTAAAATGAATAGGTACTGCTTTTGTAATTTAAGAGAAAGCAACAAAAGTTAAAGGAAACTAAGAAGACCCCTGTGCATTGCAGGTTTCATGGGCACATTGGGCAGTCACACCAAATCTTGGCACACCCAACACTGAGAATGG
This sequence comes from Smutsia gigantea, assembly GCA_032199065.1. Lineage (NCBI taxonomy): Eukaryota > Metazoa > Chordata > Mammalia > Pholidota > Manidae > Smutsia > Smutsia gigantea. The sequence goes on along the minus strand of JAVSCE010020084.1, from coordinate 55,124 downwards.
GTCCCATCCAGTTCCCACCATTATCCTCTTAGGCACCAGACTCTATACACAATGCATACTTTTACCTTTTGATCAGAGAATTACATGGAGGAGGCACTCCATGAATGGTTGCTGAATTGAAATAAATGAAATGATTTCTCTAACACACTTTGTACCTCTGTGCCATATAAATTCTAAGACTAAAGAATGCATCATTAAATGAATGTTATAACTTAGGTCATTAAAACTTATGACTGACTGAATTATGGTTCCCTGTCTTTGCCATTCTTATATCCATATCCCCTGACATATGACTGCATAGTCCCTCTCCCAGAGACAGAATGCACTTCTCCATTCATTGACCTTTAACTTAACTGTATGTCTTGCCTATGGGATATTAGCAAAGACCATCTACAATCATCTACAGTATATTAGCAAAGGTTTGAAATGTGCTTGGGCAGTTCAGTTTTCTCTCTTGAGCTTCTGTCACCACCATGAGAAAATAATGCCTTGCCTAGTTCACTAGTCCAAGAAGGATGAGAAACATATAGGGAAGATTTGAACCCATCCTATAATGTGGAGGCATACCCAGCTGAGCGCAGACTGGATCCGTCAGCAAACACTTCCACTCCCCTGCCAGCCCAAGAGTGGATACATTAATGGGAAAAATGATTGTTGTTTTAATCTAGTGAGTTTTGGGCTGGTTTGTTACAAACCATCATTGTGGAGTTAGCTAACCAATACATTTAATAGATATTAAATTTTATATTAATAGTTAGATATGAGATATTAATGAAACCTGATTAAAAAGTGTGTAATTCCAAATATAACAATGATCTCATCATAAACTTGCATGATAAATCCATTATGACTGAATATTTCTGGAAAATTGATGAGGCAGGTCTAAAGTTTAAGAGCAAAAAAGAGCTGAAGAGCCTCCTGGAGCTCAATTCAGGCAAGGTGAGCTACCCACATAAGTTTTAATCATCAGAGATGAAGAATAATTCTAAACAGGATATACTAAAATCATTTAGCCCTGCAAACTCAGGTTTCGGTCCCTGAGCGAGAAGGTGAGAGCAGTAGCTCCCTGGTGCTGGATTGAGTGGAACACAAGGGAAGCAAAGAGAGTGACCTGTAGTAAAGGTAGCATGTGACCATGTTTGTGAGGGAGCAGATATGACACACTGTCTAGGGTTTCCCAAAAGTTTGAGACAGAGGACATTGCAGAAAATGTGCCATCATAAATATGGTGGCAAGACTCAGGTTGAAAATGTGGTTTATTATTTAAATGTGGACTCTGTTTAAGATGACTTTATTTGTTCTCACAGCTGAGAGAGGCATCAGGAAACTCAACTTACATGGGTTGTCATCTCACACCAAGTGAAGACTACACCTCCTCATGTTGCTGCCGAATGGGTTGTTCCACTTGAGTTTATAACTAGTTCAAAATACCCAAACAGGCATTCTGGATGTTTGATCAAATGAAATTCTCTTTTAATGTTTTTTTCCAACTTTGCAATGAAAATTACTGTTCACAAGAGGATAGAGATCCGAAAAATGAAGAGTAGCACAGGGTAGCCAGAGAGAGAAATCAAAGCGTCACTAAAGGTGTTCCGCATCTGAGAAACATCAAGTTAAAAATGGAAGAAAATAGCTTTACTTTATTCCATAAATTAAAAACAGAGCTGCTCTTCTCTTTATTTTCAAACACTTCTTATAAAATAAGAGCAGTAGACTGATTTAACATGCTCTAGTGGTTTCTTTTCAACTCCTACATTCAAAAAAAATTCCATTTCTTTTGGCAAGATTTGAATGTGGACACCAAAAATTAAAATGCTACCTAAATTTTGACCAATTGTTTTAATATCTATCAAACAATGTGCATTAATCCTTTTATAGTCTTTTTGACCTACACTGTCTGCATCTTAATCATTTTCTTGTTGTGCCAATACTGTTTGCATAACAGTAGGTTTATAATTTATGTTTTTTATTAAAAGGTGTCTGTGGAAAAGAGATTTACCATGACTCTTCTGAAAATTATATTTTTAATCAGCTGTAGAAATTCATAGTACTTTCTACATATGGGGCACCTTATTACAATGATCCAAACAGACCAAAGTCAACAAATAATCTTGTCTGTCTATTGTTAATTCTTAGAAGAACAAACATATGTTTTGAACATCGTTACTGCTAAATTAGCACAAGCAATCAGGCATTCTAGAAGAATAAAATAGAAATGCAGAGCACTATAGTATAATTACTATTTGCATTTAAATTGTGTGCTATACTTTTCTACCACTGTGTAGTAATAGTAGAGTCTAACATTTGCTGAATTCTTTCTGTGTCAGTAAATAAGAGGATTATCTCAGTTAATCACAACAATCTCATGATATAGATACTATTATTTTAGTGTAATATTTTGCACATATGAAGAAACTGAGGCTTGGAGAGACAAAAATTTCTTGTACAAAGTCTCAAAACTACTCAGCAGAAGCAAAAATTTAATCCTGGCAGTGTGACTTTATCACCTATGTTCTATGGTAGGCTTTTATTATTCATCAGCTAACATTAGGTTTAAATGTTAATTTTGACATAACAGAGTTCAATTATATTACAAACAGAACAAATCTCATAATTCTGAAGGAAATAACTCTTTAGTAAATAATTCATGAGTGGATTGTGAAAGGAGGAACAAAGGGTTTATCCAAAACAAAATATATCATTTGTATTTTTCACCAAAATAATTATCATGAATATGCATAATGGCACCCCAAAGGTTACTCTTTCTTTAGTAATTTAAAACAAAAACAACTCTAAAGGGCAAGTACCATGGCTTAATTAGTGTTTAAATTTCCAGAATATAAAATACTTGATTGATGAAAAATGTATGGAATGAGAATAGATGTACAAATTGGAGGTCATTTGCTATGGTCACATATCTGAAATGCGTTCATTCATTCATTCATTCCATGGATATTTTTGAGCACCTACAACATGCTTTGCTCTTGGTATGAAGATACAGCAATGAATTGGGAGACAGAAAAACAAAGAAATGTTCAAGTTCTTACAGTAGTAAGTATTATGATGAAAAATAATGGAGGTGAAGAGGTAGTGATGGAGGCAAGCTTTACTAGGTGAAAAAGCTGTAATGTAGCTTCTAGTGGGGTTAAAGTTGGAAGAAACAGACCAGTGAACCATCTGTCTTGGTGTTACCCTTGTCTAAGGCAGTGTAAGGGTCTTGGATGATTGACAACCACATTATTAACCGATTTTCCCTGTGAATGAGTATGTATATCTGCTAATAGAATTCACACGTCACAAGAAGCTTACTAACAAATTGGAATAAATAAAATACACACAGGACTAGATAGTCCTGGCCATCCTTCTTACATCCAGATCCCACTTGGGTCCAAAGTGGGTCAGCAAGGTTGTTGCCAAAGAGGCCATTTTCCCATCTTTAATGATGAGAAAACTCTGTTTGTGGAGAAAGTATATGGGCTTTGAAAATTGGGGTTTCAAGAATGGATATCAGGAGGAGTAAGAGGGAGGAGGAAGGAGCATGTTTATTTACTACACTCATCTTGACAATGGAGTTCGATCAGCCATATCCCAGGGAGATCCCTGGAGGCTGGAATAGGGTGAGACAAGGCAGGCTTCCTGGCACAGGGAAAATTGAGTCTGGACTTTAAGAATGGGTAGACTTGGCTAGGCAGAGATGTGTTATTTCTTTTAGGAGACTGTGGGCCTCCTAGAACAGATCCTACATCTGTCCTCTTTCTGCCCCTCTGGTCATAACTATATTCCAGCAATTATCTTCTTCTGATGAAATGTTTATAACCATTTCCAGAGCTCCTAGGGCACGCAGAGATAAGAAATGTGATGAGACAGAATCTTAGACTAAGAGCATAATGTGGGGTATAGGTTCCTTCTAGCCATAGGATGTTGAACATGGCACCTAATTTCTCTGAGCCTCAGTTTTTCAGATGAAGACGACACAACAGTAATTGCTCTGCCTGCTCCTCAGGATGATCAGGGCATGTAAATGGAAAAAAAGTGAAGAAATGGGAATATTCTTGTGACTTTAGTTATGTACAGCCATGGGGGGCTGACAGGCACCCCTCCCTAAAGGTAGGCAACATAAACTAGACAAGTCTTACAGAGCTCTTAGAAGTCACCTCACTTATTCCTAAACTTTGCAGATTAGGGAAACAGACTCAGGAAGGTTAAGGAACATCATCTATGAAATTACACTACTAGTTAGTGCAAGGACTTGCTTCCCAAGTGTCTAGATTTTCACTGCTCTTCCTACCATACACTATTGGTCAGGCCATAACATAGCACCAGGACTAAGGGAAAATTCTGCATTGAAAAGATGAAAAGTGCAGAAATGCCTACTAGTTTAACTTGAGCCATACAGTTTATTTTGCAGTCCCAGCTGAGGGCTGTATCCTGTTTGCTGTGAAGATAGTATTTCAGCCAGCACCTGTGAGGTGTCACTACCTCCCACCCCAAGCACTTTCCATGCTGCAAGACAGTAAGACTTATAGCAGACTAAACTGAGAGAGTGTTACCTACTTAAACTGTTTTTCTGACTTAATAAGAATTTTTCATCTACAGCAAGGCATTTTAAAATATTGTCTATACACAAACAGTCACTCTGAATAATAGGTCTGCACACAGTAAATGTCACCTCTCTAAATCACATGAGACCTCAGCAGCACAGCAGAGGAGGCTCCGTAACAGTTCAAACCCCAGCCTCCCGTTTATTATGGATGTGTTTATAAATCTCAGAGGGCATTTTTCCACCTCCTGGGAAATCCAAAAATGGTGCCACTGTTTGTCAGGATGACTTGTCCAGGACGTTGAAGTCCCGGCCATACTTCTTACATCCAGATCGCACTTGGCTCCAAAGTGAGTCAGCCAAGGTTGTTGCCAAAGAGGCCATTTTCCCATCTTTAATGATGAGAAAACTCTGTTGCAGAGAAAGTATATGGGCTTTGAGATTGGATAAAAGATGGTAGCATGAGAGGTGAGATGCAGGCTTCCTCCTAAAACTGCATATAATACGAAAATGTAATTGATACAACTAATCCTGAAAGACCAACAGGAAAGAGGACTGTGCCAGACTGCATACACCTGGAGAAAAAAGCAGACCTCACAGAACTGGGTAACGGGCCAAAGCTGTGGCCCGGCAGGACCTAAGCCCCTCCTCCACCCCAGCTCACCAGTGGGAGGAAGAGAAACAGAGCGGGGAGGGAGTGGAGGCCTGGGACTGCTGAATACCTAACTGCGGAAATCTGCTCTGGTAGCACAAACCTACATTTCATGGTGCTTGCATGTTATTCTCATGGTTACAGGGTTGGAAAGCTAAGACAGGCAGAATTCCTGGAGAGACTGAGATTCCAGCCGCTTGAGGAAAGCATGGATCCATATCCAGCTGCTCTGGGACAAAAGAAGGCAGGCAGTCTGAGAGACTTCCTAACAAGGAAGCCCTTAGCAAGAGGGCTGCTAAAGGGGCAAGGATTGCACAGAGCCTACTGCTCAGGAGAGAGGAGAGGTAGACAAAATTGTCCGGGTGCACTCTGCCCAGCAGGTTGGGAGCTTTGCCATATAGACTCTCATATTTAAGGAGGAAAGAGAAATCTTCCTCCTTAGATGATCTTCAGGTGCTCTAGCTCCATGGCTGGCTGCACAGCTCCAAGGACCCCCTCCGTGATACACAGCCTACTGCGCCTTTATCCCAGCCAGACCCACCTGGCTCACAAACTGGCAAACCCTACCCTGGTGCTAGCCCAGCCAGAGGGAAGATCTGTCTACAGCAACTACAAACGCAAAGCATAGAGGCTTATACCTGTGTGCTCGGCCCACTGGTTCAGGCAGTGGAGATAGACATAGCAGCTAGGAAGCAGGAAGCAGCACTTTCCTCCCAGCAGACACCAATACCACTCCCCTAAGACCCCCGACATTGCTTCAGGGGCTGAGCAGCTCCAGGGAGTAGAACTCTGGGCACTAGAGGGCGCCATATACAAATATGAAACACCAAAGGAACCTGGTTCAGAGTAAAATTATTAATACAACTCCTGAGAAAGATTTAAATGACATCGACCTCATGACTATTCCTGAAAGGGAGTTCAAAATAAAAATCATTAAAATGCTCATAGAGGTACGGAAAGATATTCAAGAACTCAGGAATGAATTCCGGTCGGAGATCCAATCATTGAAGAGCACAATGGAGGGTATTAAAAGCAGATTGGATATGGGGGAGGAGATGATAAGTGAAATAGAAACTAGAGAAGAGGAATACAAAGAAGCTGAGGTACAGAGAGAAAAAAGGATCTCAAAGAATGAAAGAATATTGAGAGAAATGTGTGACCAATCCAAACGGAACAATATTCGCATTATAGGAGTACCAGAAGAAGAAGAAGAGAGAAAAAGGGATAGAAAATGTCTTTGAGGAGGTAATTGCTGAAAATTTCCCCAGTCTGGGGAAGGAGATAGTCTCTCAGGCCATGGAGGTGCACAGATCTCCCAACACAAGGGACCCAAGGAAGACAGCACCAAGACATATAGTAATTAAAATGGCAAAGATCAAGGATAAGGACAGACTATTAAAAGAAGCCAGAGAGAGAAATAAGATCACCTACCAAGGAAACCCATCAGGCTATCATCAGACTTCTCAACAGAAACCTTACAGGCCAGAGGCAGTGGCATGATGTGTTTAATGCAATGAAGCAGAGGGCCTTGAACCAAGAATACTTTATCCGGGAAGATTATGATTTAAATTTGAAGGAGGGATTAAACAATTTTCTGATAAGCAAAAGCTGAGAGAATTTACCTCCCACAAACCATCTCTACAGTGAATTTTGGAGGGACTGCTATAGATGGAAGTGTTCTTAAGGATTAATAGCTGTCACCAGAGGTAAAGAAAGTAGAACAGATAATTACTAAGCAAATGCAAAATTAAATTAACTATCCCCAAAGTGAATCAAGGGATAGACAAAGAGTACAGAATATGATACCTAATATATAAAGAATGGAGGAAGAAGAAAAAGGAGGAAGGAAAAAAAAGAACCTTTAGACTGTGTTTGTAACAGCATATTAAGTGAGTTAAGTTAAACTCTTAGATAGTAAGGAAGTTAACCATGAATCTGAAGCCTGCAATGCCATGAATCTGAAGCCTGCAATGCCATGAATCTGAAGCCTGCAATGCCAATAAGTACATACCTATCGATAATAACTCTAAATGTAAATGGTCTGAATGCACCAATCAAAAGACACAGAGTCACTGAATGGATAAAAAAAGACCCATATATGCTGCTTACAAGAGACTCACTTTAAACTCAAAGACATACACAGAGTAAAAGTGAAGGGATGGAAAAAGATATTTCATGCTACTAATAGGGAGAAAAAAGCAGGAGTTGCAGTACTTGTACCAGACAAAATAGACTTCAAAACAAAGAAAGTCACAAGAGACAAAGAAGGGCATTACATAATGATCAATGGGTCAATCCAATGAGAAGATATAACCATTATAAATATCTATGCGCCCAACACAGAAACACCTACATATGTGAAACAAATACTAACAGAATTACAAGGAGAAATAGAATGCAATGCATTCATTCTAGGAGACGTCAATACTCCACAACATTCCACCTCAACACAACATTCCAACACTCCACTGACAGGTCAACCAGACAGAAAATAAGTAAGGAGACAGAGACACTGAGCAAGACAATAGAACAGATGGACCTAACAGACATCTACAGAACTTTACCCAAAAGCAGCAGGATACACATTCTTCTCAAGTGCCCATGGAACATTTTCAAGAATAGATCATATTCTAGGCCACAAAAAGAGCCTCAGTAAATTCAAAAAGATTGAAATTGTACTAACCAGCTTCTCAGACCACAAAGGTATGAAACTAGAAATAAATCATGCAAAGAAAATGAAAAATCCCATAAACACATGGAGGCTTCACAATATGCTCCTAAATAACCAATGGATCAATGACCAAATAAAAACAGAGATCAAGCAATATATGGAGACAGATGACAACAATTATTCAACCAGCAACAGAACTGAACTGATAATCAAAAACCTACCTAAGAACAAAACCCCTGGACAAGATGGCTTTACCACTAAATTTTATCAAACATTTAGTGAAGACCTAATACCCATCCTCCTTAAAGTTTTCCAAAGAGTAGAAGAAGAGGGAATACTTCCAAACTCATTCTATGAGGCCAGCATCGCTCTAATACCAAAACCAGGCAAAAACACCACAAAAAAAGAAAATTGCAGACCAATATCCCTGATGAACATAGATGCAAAAATACTCAACAAAATATTAGCAAACTGAATTCAAAAATACATTAAAAAGGTCATCCATCATGATCAAGTAGGATTCATCCCAGGGATGCAAGGATAGTACAACATTCGAAAATCCATCAACATCATCCACCACATCAACAAAAAGAAGGACAAAAACCACATGATCATCTCCATAGATGCTGAAAAAGCATTTGACAAATTCAACATCCATTCATAATAAAACTCTCAACAAAATGGGTATACAGGGGAAGTACCTCAACATAATAAAGGCCATATATGAGAAACCTACAGCCAACATTATACTTAACAGTGAGAAGCTGAAAGCTTCTCCTTTAAGATCGGTAACAAGACAAGGATGCCCACTCTCCCCACTTCTATTCAACATAGTACTGGAGGTCCTAGCCATGGCAATCAGACAACACAAAGAAATAAAAGGCATCCAGACTGGCAAGGAACAAGTTAAGCTGTCCCTGTTTGCAGATGACATGATATTGTACATAAAAAACCCTAAAGAATCCATTCCAAAACTACTAGATCTAATATCTGAATACAGCAAAGTTGCAGGATACAAAATTAATACACAGAAATCTGTGGCATTCCTATACACTAACAATGAACTAGCAGAGAGAAAAATCAGGAAAATATTTCCATTCACAGTTGCATCAGAAAGAATAAAACACCTAGGAATTAACCTAACCAAGCAAGTGAAAGACCTATACTCTGAAAACTACAAGACACTCATGAGAGAAATTAAAGAAGATACCAATAAATGGAAACACATCCCGTGCTCATGGATATGAAGAATTAATATTGTCAAAATAGCCATCCTGCCTAAAGCAATCTACAGATTCAATGCAATTCTTATCAAAATACCTACAGCATTCCTCAGTGAACTAGAGAAAATCATTCTATAATTCTATTGGAACCACAAAAGACCCCAAATAGCCAAAGCAATCCTGAGAAGGAAGAATAAAGCTGAGGGAGTTATGCTCCCCAACTTCAAGCTCTACTACAAAGCCACAGTAATCAGGACAATTTGGTACTGGCACAAGAACAGACACATAGACCAATGGAACAGACTAGAGAGCCCTGATATAAGCCCAACCATATATGGCCAATTTGATAAAGGAGCCATGGATATACAATGGGGAAATGACAACCTCTTCAAAAGCTGGTGTTGGCAAAACTGGACAGCTACGTGCAAGAGAATGAAACTGGATTATTGTTTAACCCCATACACAAAAGTTAACTCGAAATGGGTCAAGGACCTGAATGTAAGTCATGAAACCATAAAACTCTTAGAAGACAACATAGCAAAATCTCTTGAATATAAGTGTGAACAACACCTTCCTGAACGCATGTCCTTTAGCATGGGAAACAAAAGCAAGAATGAACTCGTGGGACTACATCAAACTAAAAAATTTCTGTACAGCAAAGGACACCTTCAACAGAGAACAAAAAGGCATCCTACAGTATGGGAGAATGTATTTGTAAATGACATATCCGACAAGGGGTTAACATCCAAAATATATAAAGAACTTACACGCCTCAACACCCAGAAAGCAAATAACCCTATTAAAAAATGGGCAGAGGATATGAAGAGACACTTCTCCAAAGAAGAAATTCAGATGGCCAACAGACACATGAAAAGATGCTCCACATCACTAATCATCAGGGAAATGCAAATTATAACCACAATGAGATATCATCTCACACCAGTTAGGATGGCCAACATCCAAAAGATTAAGAACAACAAATGCTGGCGAGGTTGCAAAGAAAGGGGAACCCTCCTACACTGCTGGTGGGAATGTAAGCTAGTTCAACCATTGTGGAAAGCAATATGGAGGTTCCTCAAAAAACTAAAGATAAAAATACCATTTGACCCGGGAGTCCTACTCCTTGGAATTTACCCAAAGAATACAACTTCTCAGATTCAAAAAGATATATGCACCCCTATGTTTATTGCAGCACTTTTTACAGTAGTCAAGATATGGAAACAACCTAAGTGTCCATCAGTAGACGAATGGATAAAGAAGAGGCTGTACATATACACAATGGAATACTATTCAGCCATAAGAAAGAAACAGATCCTACCATTTGCAACAACATGGGTGGAGCTGGAGGATATTATGCTCAGTGAAATAAGCCAGGCGGAGAAAGACAAATGCCAAATGATTTCCCTTATTTGTGGAGTATAACAATGAAGCAAAACTGAAGGAACAAAATAGCAGCAGACTCAGAGACTCCAAGAAGGAACTAGTGGTTTTCAAAGGTGAGGGGTGTCGGAGGGTGGGTGGGGAGTGTGGCAGAAGGGGATTGAGGGGTATTATGTTTAGTACATATGGTGTGGGGAATCACGGGGAAGACAGTGTAGCACAGAGAAGGCAAATAGTGAATCTGTGGCATCTTACTATACTGATGTACTGTGACTGCAATGGGGTATGGGGGAGGACTTGATTATATGGGTAATGTTGTAACTACATTGTTTTTTCATGTGAAACCTTCATAAGAGTGTATATTAATAATACCTTAATTTAAAAAATAAAATAAATAAAAAAAGAAAGTATATGGGCTTTGAAAATTGGGGTTTCGAGAATGGATATTAGGAGCTTTCTTTCTTTCCTTTTTTCTTTACCTTGAAAAAATAATCTTCTTTATAAAAGTGCTTTGAGTGTCTCACATGGGGGAAGCAGAAGACAGCTTACACAGCAGTGGCACTGAAAAACTCCTTAGCCGCTCCCATCTGTCTTGGTTAATATGAATACTTTAGCATTAAGTGGAGAAAAGGAGAATCCATCAATAGTTAATAACTGACCTTAAGATGGGAATTCAAAGTTCACCACAATTACACCCAAGTGTCAGAGAACACACATGGGACATTATCAATATATTTGACTACAGGATTCTGGGATAGCAAACTTAAATATCATCAGAGAAAGAACCGGGCATTATTTTTAATAAGAAAATATTGTTACCATATCCAGCAGCCCATACTAAGGTACTCAAAACCAAAATTCTAAGTTAGGAATGGTTCTGGAAAGGTAAGCATTATCTAAAACAGCACAAAAGAGTCAGGGTGAAATTTTCCATTGTGGCCAGGTTGTAAACAAAATGTTTCCTCGACTTAAAGGAAGAGTGCATTTTATAGGTGGAAATGAAATCAGGCAAAAGATTAAAATAAAATATGTTTGCGCAGAGTTGCACAGCATGGATTGTCCTCAAAGAAGTGCAGCTTAAAACCACAATGATTTATCACTTACAGTAGAATGGCTACAATTTAAAGACTAACACAACCAAATGCAGGACAGCTGGAATTCTCTCATGTATTACTGGTGGGAATCCAAAATGGGGCAACCGCTGTGGAGAGCTACTTCTTGGTTTCTTACAAAATTAAACACACACACATACTTTATGACCTATTTCACTTCTGAGTATTTGCTTGAAGAAATTAAAAATATACAATTCATAAGAAGATTTGCGCAAGAATTCATAGCAGCTTTATTCACAGTGGCAAAATTTTGGAAACAACCAAATGTCCATCCAAAGGAAAGTAGTAAACATGATATCATATTTATAAAATGGAGTACTAATCAACAAGAGGCAGGAATAAATCACAGGTATTTACAAGTACATCGATGAATCTCATCAACCTTATGTCGAGAAAATAAGCTGAACACAGAAGAGTATATACTATCTGATTCTGTTTATATGAAGTTCATGGACAGACAACACTAGTCAATGGGAATAGAAATCAGAACAGTGGTTCCATTTTGTAGAGGAAGGGGACACGAGAGCGATAACAGGAAACTTTCTAGGGAGAAAGTGATGCCTGGGGTCACTTGTTAGTTACACCATTAAACTGCAGACCTATTTCTACTTGTTTTAATATATGTAGACATACTTCCGTTAAAACCAAAAGAAAACATATGTAGATTAAGAACTGTAAGGCTAATTGTCTTCTTGGTGTTCACTGTCATAAAGGGCGGACCCCGAGGCAGCAGCGTCCTGTGGGCGATGCGGGAATTGCAGGCGCAGCCCAGACACGCCGAGGCAGAATGTGCTAGAGCACATGAGGCTCAGAAGAGCCCAGCACATTAAAGCGTAAGGACTGGTATGGCGATGCCTGCTTTTTACACGACACTAAGCATCTCTTCATCCTAGGGCAAAAGCAGAGCCCTTTGGGAAAATGATCTCGCCTCTATATGTGTGTAGTCCTGAGGTTGCTGTTAATCAAAGAGCACAGCCCAGAAGTGGACATATCCCTTAGCTAAGCCAATCAGATTCTCTATCCTTGAATGGAGGGAAGCAGCATCGAAAAAACACTGAAGCTCACGCATAAAATGATGGTGGCAGATGGAACTGTTGATGGTTCTTGCTGCCATCATCTTTTCACTTGCCTTAGATTCATCAGATTCCTCTGTGGTGAGACTTGGTTCTCCATCCTTGCTTGGAGCTCTATGAACTACCTGGTATCCTTCCAATAAGTTCAATTTTGGTTACATTATCCAAGTCTAGATTCTGTAATTTGCAACCAAAATCCCTAACTGGTGTTCTATGTCAACTCATACGAAATACTTAAGGAATCTAAACTGGTTTTTCATTGTATGGCAAAAAGCTCTATGCTTTTTTTGTTTTTTTCCTAAAGCTTGGAGAAAACTAATCTTTGACACACCATAGGCCTATATGAAAATCATATTCAAATCCATTCCCATGCCATGTCATCTCATCAATATAAACACTCAGAAGCCTTGAGTCCCAGACAGTCTGTTCTCCATAAAAAAATTCCACTGAGTGAGGCTATTCACACTTACTATTCTTTGTATTTTGCTATACACCCAATAATGACAGGTAGAGAAAAGCAGTAGTAACCCTTAGAAAGTCAATTGCCAAGAAGTAAAATTAAGTTGCTGCTCACATTTTAAAATAATGCTTCTGAGGATATGAAGAATATAATATTGGATAGATTTGGGGGGGGAATCAGTCTTCTAATTGGAAGACTGACCACTGTGTGATAGAAGTCCACAAATGAATTTGATTTTTTTATTGCATGTATAAACAATAGGAATCTTTATGCATAAAAAATAAAAAGCTAATTAACAAACTTTTTTCATCCAAGTGAATATTGGCAGATAGTAAAGTGATCTCTCTGTTATTTTAATTCAATGAAATTAGTTGTGTTAAAATCTAATCAGTTTTTACATAAATACAGATAATTTTAAAAGAATAGCTAGATTTTTTTAACTTACTGATTTTCAACTAAATGTGACTCTCTTGCCAACTTCGTGTGAAGAAAAACACCAAAAAATAGTTTTCTTTTCACATTTAGTGTCATCTACAAATGGGAATTATTTTTAAAAATTTAAATGAACTCTTAAATTTGCACTGTGATAGACTAGATGGCAGAGGGCCACTGGCTTGAGTTTTAAGGAATAGGTATTAAATTGGATAGGACTCAACCATCCATCATGACAGCCATGATTATAAAATGAAAATGAATTATTTCTGTCTATTAGAGGGCTCTTTTCTAGGACCAAGGAGCATGACATAAAAATATTTTGAATGAAATAGAAAGGATTACATGGCAGATAATACCAGTTGCCTATCCAAAATCCATTATTCTTTTCTTTCTTACTAATAGAACCTGGGTTTATTCTGTGCTACAATGTATCAGCTAAAAGAATCCATCTCCTAGTCTCCCTGACAACCACTGATGTCAATGAGCTATAAACAGAACTCATTATGGTAAGCTCCAAAAAATGCTGACTAGGTAGGTTCTTCTCACTTTTGTCTCCAACCCTCATTTCTCCTTCTGTGTAGAAGATAGATGGGATAGTTGGAATACCAACTGCCATTTAAACAATGAGGAGCCTTTGAGGCTGGAAGCTCCTTCGGGACTACCAACCCTGGACAGAGATATGAATCTATTCTGTATGGGGATCTTCTGTCAGTACAGCTTAATTTAGTCCTAAGTGATACAGACGGGTAAAAGTTAACAATGATCTCGATACATTTACGAGTCTTTAATGTTTGTGTATGTCATATCTCCTGGTGTGGTGGGTTGCCCCTTAGAATCATAAAATTTTAGAGCCGAAGGAAATCTTAGAGACCGTCTAGGCAAAACCCCTCACATTGTAAGTAAAATAAGTCCCAGAGAGTATCCATGACTTGCCCAAGACCTGGACAGGAGTTACTTTTCAAATATCCAGCATTTCTCAAGTACACATTGTCATGCCTGTCAAAGAGACATTTCCAGTACCCAGGAGGTCAGTCTTCTTTCCGGGATACCTCAAGTGCTTCTCAGTGCATTGCCTTTCCTTGCTTAAGTCTATAAGGAAGTGTAGGTCTAAAACATACTTTAAAACAAAAATACTTGGGAGAGAAGCTTGCCTTTTAAGCTCTACCATACCTTCCATAAGAAATACTGGCTGAAATAGAGTCAATGATAATTTTGATTCTGTTGGGGTGTGTGTGCATGAGTGTATGTGTGCACATGTGTGCTTCAAGGATAGAGAGTGACAGTATGAAAGCCATTTTTAGAGAAAGCATCTCAAACTGCTGAAGGAGAATGATGCCTGACAAGCATTTCTTTTATTGAATAATCAAGTTTACAAATGCCACCACACAGACTGGGGGGACTTGACTAGGTTAAAAATATGACAACCACAATCAAAGCCAAGATGGAAAGTCTGCTGTGAATCATAAAGATAGAAAGGAAAAGGTTTCTCCTCAATGAACTCAGTTATTTTAGTAGATGCTCTGGTCTAGATGTAAAACCATTCTCTTTTATAGCAAAATCCCATTCAAGGAAAAAGGAGAAGGTGAGCTGCTCTCAGTACTTTCCAAGATCTGCTGCTTGTGTGTGTCTGAGACATTCTGAAGTACTGCAGCCTGGGTGCTGACTGACAGCTGAAGGTAAATCAAGAGAGCAGTTGGGGAAAAGTCTCTTGAGTAGCCAACTTGCCTATTTCACAGATCCTTACAGGGAATATAGGCATGCTGGGGCATTTTTGTCTTAGCAATTACTACTGAGATTCACCATTGCAGCGATCCATGGGGATTTGCTGAAAAGGTTAATGGCATCTATCAGATTTACAGGGTACAACAAGGAAGTTGGCACATTTCCCCAGTGAGAGGTGTAATGTCACCTGTGTGGGCTGAATAGTCCACATTCATTACCATTCATTGGCCAAATGGCCTGGGTTTTAACCAGCCCTGGAACATAATCCGTCAACAGTTGAGCATTCATAGCAAGGAGAGTAGCAAGAGAGATTTAAAGAGAGAACACAACTGAACTAGCATATTGTACTATCAGCTGATGGACCTTCTGAGAAAGTAAAGAGACATCAGTGCCTGCAGTGAAAATTTGAGACCCTGTAAGACCAAGGTGAAAGTAATTCCCTGACCCTGTATTATAATTCTTTCAAAAATAACTTCATGAGCACACTCACTGCCATACCACACAGGCTCTTTGTAAAGCTGTTGTGTCTCATCCACTTTCTTACACAGAGTTTTCAAAAAGCTGTTCAGATTTGTGTAAATACACGACTATAATTGGCTTTCCAATTTCACAACTTATCAAAGGCAGAAAGGGGAACTCACTGACATCAAAGACAATAATCACATTTGATACAATGGTGTATGATTCTTCCCAATGTTTTTAACCTGCAATTGGAGAAACAGATGGTTAGATTTTCTAGGAAGCTTAAAACAGAAGCTGAGCTAATACAAAACTGCTCAGTTATCAGACGGGGCAAATCCATTCTGTTGCCTTTTTTTCCCTCAAATCACAACCCATCAGAGGAAGGATTTAGCTTCACCAAAAAGGTATTTGCCAGGAAGCTTTCTGCAGAAGAAAAGGGCATGCTTTGTTAAACCAGATGCATTTTATTTTTCCTAGAACCAAGATTTATGAAAGCAGTATGCTCATATTTCTTCATATACAGTAATTGGAACTCATTATGCTAATTGTATTTCCATTATCACTAATTAACAATCAGAGTGACCTGGCCTGCAGTCTAATTTGTCTTTAATCTGTTTTTGTATAGGGAGTTTTACCCTGTAATTTCAAGGTGATAATTCTATTCAGTGCAACTTTATGAATTGCAGAAGGTAACACTTTTGATGCTTGGTGCTATCTTCTTGCAACTGTTTTAGGGGTAAAGCGGGGAAGCAAAGGGATATACCCACAAGTACCCCCTCATTGATGCTTAACCAGTGGCATCGTAAGAGTATCCCTCATCACTCTTGCTCAGATTGAACATCCAGTCAAAACCATGGGCCGGTCATCCATACTCAAATTCCAGCTCTCAATTTAAAATATGTAGTACTTAGTCTAAGAAGCAGTTGACATTTCCTGTTGTCAGGAAGGAAAACGAATGTTTCAAGCACCTTCTAATGATTGGTTAACACCTTATAAATATTTCCATGTGATAAAACTTTTAAAGAGAGAAATGACAGTCTTGGAACATCAAGAAGTTTGCTTCTCATAAAAAATGGAATATCTAAAGGGGAGATGAGATATAGTGATGATATTCTCTCTCAGAGGATATGCTTATTGTTTATCAGGCAAATTTATAGTGGTGCAATGTTATAAGAGGAAGGGAGCCAGATGTGGAGTCCAAGGTTCTGAGATCAGGTCCCATTTCAGTGCGTAATAGAAAGCACTCCTCTCTATGAACTTTCACTTTCTCATCTTCACAACTGAGATAATACAAGTGAGGTAAATCATTGAGACAGCATTGAGCAGAGGTTAAGACTAAGGATTTAGGACTTTGGCTGAGTTCTAATTTAGACTCCCTGCATATTAGCTGATGGTTTAAGGGAAAGCCTCAGTTTCCTAAATACATTTTAAAATGGGCATAATAGTTCCTTGTTATAGCTGTTTGGAGATTAATAAAGATTAATGTATACAAAATACTTTGCCAAACCCTGGCACATGGTAACATGTAACAAAGGCCAGTTCTGATATGGAAGGAGTACTCATGTGAAAGGTAAACAAGAAAACATTCTTTGTTGTGACAGGGTTGGGATAATTGCCCATCAGTGAAATGTGTTGCTTCATCCTGGAGATTGAAGTAAACATTATCACCCTGACCTGTTGTGAAGAAAAGACTCCTTTGGGAAGAACAGAAAACTGTACTGGAAGAGAGGAATAAAAGAGAAAGAACACTAAGAAAACTGCACATGAGAAATTCATTAATTTTAGAATATATGCCCCTCCTTGTCCTAAGAAGCCCTGGGAATTTCAGATCCACCTTCTCATATGCTGACTTCTAATCGGAGTAAGCAATGCCCCGAGGGGCCTCTAGACCTGTGAGTTCTATCAGATCTATCTTCTTAGCCTGATTGACCTGGTTTCCCTATGTGCATTTTTCCAAGTGCCAGTAAAGTCAGCAACTTTGAGGTCTTTTTGAAAAAAAAAGAGCTTTTCTGTGATATCCTACTCTCCATGTTACCTGGCACTCTCCCAACACTTGAGCCCCACCATACCTCTTCTTCCACAGAATGCCCTGAGTTTTCACTTCCTCAGTAATCTCTCTCAATTTGGCCTCTTCTGCTCGACAGGAAAAATTTCTCTGAATTCCAGGGGTGAACACAATTGTAGCTCTATAGCATACCCTGGTTGCACTCACTCACAAAAAATATTTGGTTTTCCTTGTCCATGGCATAAATCACAAGATATCACCTAATCAACGAAATAATCTTAATCAATGCTTCACCGTCTGGCTTTCCATAACAATTCCAACTCCCTGTTGATGTTTTCATGTTCCCTTCTGTTAGACCAGATGGTGCATGTTCTAGCCTCTTTATTATCTTTTTCTGACCACAGTACTCTGCAAAGATCTTTGTGGGAACCCTCCACACACACCCCCACCCCGTACTGTTGTCAGCATGGCCCTGTCTTGCCTGGTAAACATCGAGATGGCTCAGGCAGTTTTTGCTAATGACTATCCTTCCCTAAAGCCAAGCTTTCTTCCCAAGGCAAGGACTGGCTAGCCCACAGTTATTTGATAACACAACCACTTCAGTCTTCATACATCCAGTGTGAGCTTTCTTCTTTCGGTAGAGGCAGAGCCCAGCTGGAGTAATTCCCGTCCGGCATGACAGTCTCTCGCAAGGAAAGCTTGCAGTCAGCATCTCCCGTCACCACGATGTCTCCTTCCCTACTGTGTTCAGAAAGGGAAAGGAATCCTCACTCCTGTGTGCTGAAGAAGCCAGACCATGACATTTTTCTCACATACACCATCATAACTTAATTATATTCATCTTCCTAGACAAGTGTCTTCCATTTACCTTTCTGTATGAGCCATAATGCACATTAAAAAAAAAACCCTTTAAACTGATATATCTGAACATCAGTGGCACTGTGTCTTGAAAATAAGACAATTGGGACTCAATTAAATCTCTGGATCGTTTTAAACAGAGATCATCAAACTTATCCTTTTCCTGCTGTGTGTATGTATGTGAAACCATCAGTACCAAACTCATTCCAAGATAGCAATATCCTCTTTATAGAAATCATTTTAAACATTATATCCTCAAACAAGCGCGTTTTCTGGGCTTTATTCTGATCTCTCCAAAATACAAATTCACCTAATACAATGAGTAGGCAATGTAATAGATATATAGAGTTGAAAGAAAGCATCGGTATCTAAATTCCAAAGAATACACATCAGTCACTGAGCAGATAGATATGCTAACTTGGCACCATTTTTCTATAGTATCTGACAGAACTGAAAATCACAGTGCAGAGAGATTTTCAATGTGTTGTTTAGGAAGATAGATCTGCAAGTATCCTCTTTATCCCTAATGACTATGGAATGTAAATAATCTTGTTATAACCATATTTCATGTAAATTCGATCTCTGGATAAGGCAGATTTCCTTCCAGGCAATTTCTTTTATTTTTTTTGCTGACCAGCAAGCACAATACATGCTTGGTCCTCTGGTGAAAATGAAGCCCAGTAAAAGCCAAGCTTTGCTGATTTGGGGCCACTCCATCATGGGGACATGTCAGCTGTATTGTCTTATCAGAATAGTGTCTCTCATGTTTCTATCCTGATTACATGTAGAGGGTTACATGTAGAGCACATATAATCCATTTTTGACTTTAAAGCATCTTCCAAACCACAAACAAAAGATACAGTCATTAAGCTATTGCTAAAGTTTCCCATTTTCCATTTTCCACTTACCTGCATGACGATAACTCAGTTACCTAAGGAAAAATAAACCAGGGTTCCTCTCCAGAAATCCAGGCCAATACTGTAGAAGGCAAATTTTACCCCAGGCACTCTATCAATAGAGGTTAATATGGTTAACATCTTTCCCGAGACTTAGCAAAGACTTTATATAATTGTTACTTTACCAGTGAGGCTTCTAGGATTTGGGATACTTTTAGCTCCTCTTTTTCTATTCAAGAGGAATGGAAATGTTTCATTCTGCAATTGCTGAGTGTATTACTGTTCTCCATTTGCATAACTGTCTGATCATTTGCGTGTAGGGCAGCCAAAAGGTCTCAGAATCATTTCCCTATAAAACCATTTCCTTGCTGATAAGGCTTCCCATAAGCATGGCTAAAGAAAATAGGTCAGACTGGATTTCTGAAACTGTTTAAGGAAACATTTTCCAGATTGAGCAATACACTCTAGGCTTTGATAAAGCATCTAAAAGGCTCAAGTTTTCCTCAAGCCATGCATGAGAAAAACTCAGAATGTCTCGCTTTTTCCTTTTCTCCCCAGTATTTGAACATGGCCTTCACCCTGCACATCCTGTGTGATCTTGCACCTCATTATAATGGGAGTTCTTTCAAGGAATATTTGTTGTTCTTCTTTATTTTCCACTTCACAAAGTGTTACTATATATTATCTCTCTTTTTTGTTACAGATTTTTTTATACTTCTTTCAATGTCATTCTCGGTCCAAGAATAATGAGAATATTTATTTAGTCAAGACTTCAAAAGTTCTTTTAGATATGCTTTCCAGGTTGTTTTCTAACTCCAGATCTTTTACATGAAAATACTTTTAGAATTTCATTCCTACCCAAAGTAGAAAGCAAAACCGACTTAAGTAATTCAGCCAGAACCTTTATTTTTGTAAATCCTACAGAAGAGTCCTCATGTTCTATTTAATACATGCCTTTGGAATCTTGTTTCTTGGGAAGATACCCACCCCCTCTCTGCCATGCACACTGCCTATGAAACCTGAGCCTCCAAATTTAAAGCAGAACAGGTGCCAGGGTCCCCAGTGTGAATGTCATGGAATGGTGTCTGATGTGTTTCTGATAAGGATGGTTTATTTCAACTTCATTCAAGATTAGTTGGTACTAACTCACTGTGCTTAGTGAATGTAAGTGTTCATTTCATTTTCTCATTCATTTATCCATTTGCTAATTTGATATTTATGAAGTACATCTGTATGTGATTATCCCATTGTAGGCTCTTAGGGTATGAGCTGAGTAAGACACAGGTACTGACCCCAAGGAGCACATAGTTTAGAAGAAGACCACACCGAAGTGACTGCATATAAGTTTATGAGAGGAGAGACTTTGTTGGTCTTAACAAATAGTTGTCACAATGCCTAGAAGTTCCTAGCCCATCACAGGTGTCGGGTGAATATTTGTTGAAAAGCCAATGACTAATAGAACTTATTAATGGAAGACACGTATTATCTTTTCACTGTTAACATCCCTAGTATAGTTCATAAAAGTAATTCAATAAATATTCATTAAATATTTAGCACTAGCAATGTGAATGGCTTGCAACTGGTGTATGATAATGAGGATGACAATAACTAAGAAAATATATTGGCACTTACTATGTGCCAGTATGTAGCAGAACAAAATAATTAAACCTTCATAGCAATCCTATGAAGTAAGAACTTTCACTATCCCCATTTACAGATGAGGAAAAGTTAGTAACTCATAGAGCTAGTATTTATGGAACTGAGTTTTGAAAACGAATGGTCTGCTTCTAAAACACACCCTCTTAGATACTTTGCTATCATGCCCCATACATGTTGGCTTGATTGACTTGGATTGAGTCAACTGCAGCCAGACTTTTGAAAGTCTTGAATAACAGACTAAATGGTCTAAATGTAATTATCTGGTTTTACCTTATTATTATAGATCCAGCTACTCATATTTCTTTAGCACTTCACAGCTTTAACCTAGATTACTCCATAGAACCCTCACTTTTTATTTCTGAGATATACTGTAGAAGGATGGCTCCATCTGATTTGTAAGAGATATCAAAGAAGGAAGAACTAAAAACAAAAAAGCAAGTAGGTACATGGAGAAATACCTTGGTAACAGGGACTTTTCTGATCCAAAGTGGTAAGAGTGGAAATAATGTGCTCACACAGATTGTCTAGCTATGGATGGCAAAGGAGGGAAAGATCATGCCAATCGTTTAAGCACTGCTGATGAAAGGACTGGGGGTACCATTGATTGAAATTTAAAAATTGTCCCAGAAGATACAGTTTAGGGATACACAACAGAAGTACGGTTTTTTAAATGTTAGCTCAAAAGCAGGAGTCAGCAAACTACAATCCATGGATCTGATCAGGCCCATCACAGTTTTATCGGAACACAGCCACATCCATTGATTTATGTATTGTCTATGGCTTTTCCCGGTATGGTAGTAGGGTTCAATAGTTGCAACAGAGATCGTATGACCCACAAGTCCCCAGTATTATTTTGTTCAAAAGTAACAGTTAAATTCAAACAGACTGGTAGAAATACAACTGAATCCAATGTGCAAGTCAATGATGTGCTTTTGAAAGTGTGCAGGTGGGTTTCTAAATGTTCAATGAATCACTCAGTATTGCTAAACTCTGAAACTGAGATACACATTTTCAAAACAAATCCCCTGATGCAAAAGTTATGCATATATATCAACCTAACCTAGTAAGGGTCCTGAGATACCCACCTATAATTGAATTAATTTAGTTCAATGGGACTCACAAATATCTCTAACACTGTTCTTATGGTTAAAGGGGCAATGATAAGATGCATGCAGGCAAAAGTGGTAGTTGGAAGGATAAAACAAAGTCACAGCTATGGCCTCACTGAGATAGCGAGGTAGCCAGAGCAAGGAATGCTACCAGAGAGAGCCCGTTTTCCTTCTCCTACCATAACTCAGGTTTCTTCTCACCTTTCCCCTTTGACCTACCTGTAAGGCCACTTAAAAGTCCTTTCTCCACTGAATAATACAAATGAGAAAAGCAATTCTGTGGGAGTTCCAGAGATTCACATTCTGACTTTCTTTTATCCTAGGTGATTGTACTTTCAAATCATTTTGGCTTCCTTGACATTGGTTGCCTTTTCTGTTAAGTGATGATAACTTCCCACAAGATGAAAAGTTGGATGGCTGGACGATGCCTATATTATCTTCAGAGATCACTTCTGGGTCTCAGATCTCTGCTTCTAAGGCTTTCACCTTATTTTGGCATCTCACAACTCTGACTCCTTTTGAAATGTTATGTGTGCAATAATGCCTTATATAGATAGGGATTGAATGCATCCCCCAAAAGATGTGCGGGGGTGTCTTTGCGGATGTAATTAAACAACAGATCTCTAGATGAGATCTTCCTAGATTAAGGTGGACTCTAAATTCAACACCAGTGTCCACAAAAGAGGAAGAGAAGGAGAAGACACGGACAGACCCAGGGGAAAAGGTCCTGTGGGGAGAGAAGCAGAGACTGGAGTGATGTGTCTATAAGCCAAGAAACATTAGCCAGAAGTTAGAAGCATGGAACAGATTCTCCCTTATAGCCTCTAAAAGGAGCCAACCTTGCCAACAACTTGATTTTTTACTTCTGGCCTCCAGATCTGTGAGAGAATGAACTTCTGTTGTTTTAAGCCATAAAGTTTGTGGCAATTTGTTCTGTCATCACAAGGAAATTAATACACATTATAAAGTAATTTTGTTTTTCTGATTTGTTATGCCACTAAAATGGAGCATTGTTATCTGCTTTATTTTTTCCTGCCTTATACATTTGCTATACTACTTAGGGGTGCATGTCTTTTTGAATCTGAGAAATTATATTCTTAGGGTAAATTCCTAGGAGTGGAATTCCTGGGTCAAATGGTATTTCTATATTTAGGTTTTTGAGTAACCTCCATATTGCTTTCCACAATAGTTGAACTAGCTTGCATTCCCACCAGCAGTGTAGGAGGGTTCCCCTTTCTCCGCATCCTCACCAGCATTTGTTGTTCTTAGTCTTTTGGATGGTGGCCATCCTTACTGATGTGAGGTGATATCTCATTGTGGTTTTTATTTGCATTTCCCTGATAATTAGTGATGGGAGCATCTTTTCATGTGCCTGTTGGCCATCTGAATTTCTTCTTGGAGAAGTGTCTGTTCATATCCTCCACCCATTTTTTAATAGGGTTATTTGCTTTTTGGTTGTTGAGGCATGTGAGTCCTTTATATATTTTGGAAGTTAACCCCTTGTTGGATATGTTGTTTATAAATATATTCTCCCATACTATAGGATGCCATTTTGTTCTATTGATGGTGTCCTTTGCTGTACAGAAGCTTTTTAGTTTGATGTAGCCCCTTGTGTTTATTTTTGCTTTTGTTTCTCTTGCTTGAGGAGATGCATTCAGAAATAAGTTGCTCATGTTTATATTCAGGAGATTTTTGCCTATATTGTCTTCTAGAGTTGTATGGTTTCATGACTTACATTCAGGCCTTTGATCCATTTCGAGTTTGCTTTTGTGTATGGGGATAGACAGTAATCCAGTTTCATTCTCTTACATGTAGCTGTCCAGTTTTGCCAACACCAGCTGTTGAAGAGGCTATCATTTCCCCATTGCATTTCCGTGGCTCCTTTATCATATATTAATTGATCATATATGCTTGGGTTTATATCTGGCTCTCAATTCTGTTCCAGTGGTCTATGGGTCTGTTCTTGTGCCAGTACCAAATTGTCTTGATTACTGTGGCTTTATAGTAAAGCTTGAAGTCAGGGAGCATAATCCCCCAAGCTTTATTCTTCCTTCTCAGGATTGCTTTGGCTATTTGGGGTCTTTTGTGGTTCCATATGAATTTTAGAACTATTTGTTCTAGTTCATTGAAGAATGCTGTAGGTATTTTGATAGGGATTGCATTGAATATGTAGATTGCTTTAGGCAGGATAGCCGTTTTCACAATATTAATTCTTCCTAGCCAAGAGTATGGGATGAATTTCCATTTATTAGTGTCCTCTTTAATTTCTCTTAAGAGCATCTTGTAGTTTTCAGGGTACAGGTCTTTCACTTCCTTGGTTAGGTTTATTCCTAGGTATTTTATTCATTTGGATGTGATTGTGAATAGAATTGTTTTCCCGAATTCTCTTTCTGTTAGTTCACCATTAGTGTATAGGAATGCAACAGATTTCTGTGTATTAATTTTGTGTCCTGCAATTTTGCTGAATTCACATATTAGATCTAGTAGTTTTAGAGTAGATTCTTTAGGGGTTTTTATGTACAATATCATGTCATCTGCTAACAGTAACAGTTTAACTTCCTTTTTACCAATCTGGGTGCCTTTCATTTCTTTGGGTTGTCTGACTGCCCTCCAGAACTGTTGAATAAAAGTGGGGAGAGTGGGCATCCTTTGCTTATTCCCGAAGTTAAAGAAAAGGCTTTCAACTTCTTGCTGTTAAGTATGATGTTGGCTGTGGGTTTGTCATATATGGCCTTTATGTTGAGGTACTTGCCCTCTATACCCATTTTTTTGAGAGTTTTTATCATGAATGGATGTTGAATTTTGTCAAATGCTTTTTCAGCATCTATGGAGGTGATCATGTGGCTTTTGTCCTTCTTTTTGTTGATGTGGTGGATGATGTTGATGGATTTTCTAATATTGTGCCATCCTTGCATCCCTGGAATGAATCCTACTTGATCATGATAGATTATCTTTTTGATGTATTTTTAAATTTGGTTTCCTAATATTTTGTTGAGTATTTCTGCACCTATGTTCATCAGGGATATTGGTCTGCAATTTTCTTTTTTTGTGGTGTCTTTGCCTGGTTTTGGTATTTGGGTGATGCTGGCCTCATAGAATGAGTTTGGAAGTATTCCCTCCTCTTCTACTTTTTGGAATACTTTAAGGAGAATGGGTATTAGGTCTTCTCTAAATGTCTGATAAAATTCAGTGGTGAATCCATCTGGTCCGGTTTTTTTGTTCTTATGTAGTTTTTTGATTACCAGTTCAATTTTATTGCTGGTAATTGGTCTGTTCAGATTTTCTGTTTCTTTCTGGGTTAGCCTTGGAAGGTTGTATTTTTCTAGAAAGTTGTCCATTTCTTCTAGGCTATCCAGTTTGTTAGCATATAATTTTTCATAGTATTCTCTCATAATTCTTTGTATTTCTCTGGTATCCGTAGTGATTTTTCCTTTCTCATTTCTGATTCTGTTTATGTGTGTCAACTCTCTTTTTTTCTTGATAAGTCTAGCTAAGGGTTTATCTGTTTTGTTTATTTTCCCAAAGAACCAGCTCCTGCTTTCATTGATTCTTTCTATTGTTTTCTTCTTTTCAATTTTATTTATTTATGCTCTAACCTTTATTATCTCCCTCCTTCTACTGACTTTGGTCCACATTTTTTCTTCTTTTTCTAGTTTTATTAATTGGGAGTTTAGACTGTTCAAATAGGATTGTTCTTCTTTCCTGAGGTAGGCCTGTACTACAGTATATATCCCTCTTAGCATGGCCTTTGCTGCATCCCACAGATTTTGCAATGTTGAATTGTTGTTGTCATTTATCTCTGTATATTACTTGATCTCTGTTTTTATTTGGTCATTGATCCATTGATTATTTAGGAGCATGTTATTAAGCCTCCATGTGTTTGTGTGCTTTTTCGTTTTCTTTGAGTAATTTATTTCTAGTTTCATATCTTTGTGGTCTGGGAAGCTGGTTGGTACAATTTCAATCTTTTTGAATTTACTGAGGCTCTTTTTGTGGCCTAGTATATGATCTATTCTTGAAAATGTTCCATGTGCACTTGAGAAGAATGTGTATCCTGCTGCTTTTGGGTGTAGAATTCTGTAGATATCTGTTAGGTCCATTATGTTCTAATGTATTGTTCAGTGCTTCTGTGTCCATACTTATTTTTTGTCTGGCTGATCTGTCCTTTAGAGTGAGTGAAATGTTGAAGTCTCTTAGAATGAATGCATTGCATTCTATTTCCCCTTTTAATTCTGTTAGTATTTGTTTCAAATATGTAGGTGCTCCTGTGTTAGGTGCATAGATATTTATAGTGGTTATATCTTCTTGTTGGATTGACCCCTTTATTATTATGTAATGTCTTTCTTTGTCTCTTGTGACTTTCTTTGTTTTGAAGTCTATTTTGTCTCAAGTACTGCCCCACCTGCGTTTTTCTCCCTGTTAGTTGCATGAAATATCTTTTTCCATCACTTCACTTTCAGTGTGTGTATCTTTGAGTTTGAAGTGAGTCTCTTGTAGGCAACATATAGTTGCATCTTGTTTTTTTATCCATTCAGTGACTCTATGTCTTTTGATTGGTGCATTCAGACCATTTACATTTAGGTTGATTATTGATCTCCCAAGGATTCTTCTTCTTTTTTTTTTTGAAGTGATTCTGCTGTTGCTAGAAAATACATTTTCTTAGCTGAAAATATCTTTTGGAAAACAGATTCCAAAGTTTCTTTTGGGAGCTATCTGCCAAAAAGTTAGCTGTGGACTATGATATAACTGTTTTTCAAATCCCAGGCTAGTGAATTAAGAGTACACTTACTTTTCAATAGAGACAATGCTATCTGCTAGGACTCCAAACCCAAATGATTTGTGTGCTCGGAGTATTGCACCTTGAAATTTGGTTTTTTAAATAAGATGTCTTTCCTTTAGGAAAGAGGCTAGTGACTGCCTTTATTTTGGAATTTAAAATGCTCGATGTGTATGGATAGTAACTCACACTTATTAGCAAGATTTCATCAGTTATGTAATGGACTGCCAAATGCCATCTTGTGCTTTATTCCAAAAGTAACTACATGCTATATGCTTAGGAAAATATCATATAATTATAAAGTAATTCTATGTTCTAGGAGATTACTTAGTAATTATTATTAACACTGTAGTTCCAATAGTGATTACTATGAAAGCTCATTATAAAAGGCAGACATAGTCACTTATGTATTCTTAATTGTATCTGCCACAATAGAAGTTAATGCTAATTGAAGTGATTTATAATTATTATGGTAACTCAATTAAAAGTATATACTAGTAGTGACAACCAACCTTAGAAAGAATAAAGTGTTGAATTAGTGTCAGAAAACTTAAAGGAGAGTCACCCTCGACGTAGTTCTGTTTGGTTTTCTTTACTCAGGAAATGCGTCCACCATTCTCTTCCTATGAGCTTATTCATCATTATCTCCCAGCACATAGGACAGTAGCTGGCATCTGGAAGTACTCCATAAATATGTACTAAATAAACTAATAAATAACTTGTAATATTTATTTTGACCCATTTAAAATTACTTGTAAGCAGATTGTGAGATTCTACATTGATGCTCTTAATATTTGAGGGTTATTGACCCCTTTGAGAATATGATATAAAAGTCCTACTCCTCAGTAAAGTGTATGTATACATCAAGTTTTGAAAACATTTTCAGGATGTTCAAGAACCCCTTGAAGCCCATTGACAGGGCTCAAGTTAAGAACAACAGCTCTGGAGAAAAGCAGCATTTTAAAGACCTTACTGTCTACCAACAGTAGCTTGGGGCTGGGTACATCCCCAAAGGAATTTATGGGAGATTTCTTTCCCAGTTTTCCCTTTCTCTATTATTTAAAAAAGCATGTGGAAAATTGAATTGTAGTTTCAAATTTCATAATTTATTTTGCCTCACCTTCACTTTTGAATTGTCCAGCATAGGCAACTATACAACATCTACCTCTTTAAAAGGAGAAGACAAACAGCAAGCATTTCTAAAAACAAGCATACAACCCATTAAAAAGACAAGTGTGAGATATAAAGTTCCTGGTTCACAGGAGACCGTTTGCCCTATTACTGAAAACTTGTTCCTCACACATTCCTAAATGCAGATACTAGAAAGATGTCGATAGTGAGAAACCATCACCCCAAATGGTGGACTTCAGTGCCCGAGGTCTATAGAGTCCCTCGTAAGAGCCTGGGTGCCCCTGGAAGTGCCAGACAGAGGCGATGCCCTTGGAAAGCTTACGTCTCATGGCAAAAATGATGATAATGCTCAAGAAATGGCACATGACAGTATCAAAGGGTACAATTATAACTGTTAGTGAATCCAGAGAAAAAGCATGCTGAGGGTGGAAATAATTGCTCAAGTTCATAGTCAAGGTGACAAAGAAATATATCCTACTTTATATTCATCAACTTTCTTTCAATGTAGACCTGAGTATGAATATGGGTAGAATGAAATGACTGTAAAAGTCCAACTGAGATCTGAGTTACAAAAACCTAAGAGAAAAATCTAGGAGGATATGATATATTTCAGGAGGCCTGAAAATCTTGTATATTTTGAAATTTCTCTGAGGATCCAAATACCTGGGACCTCAAAGTATTTCTCATGACCTCTCCCCTGCATCTTTGCCTATGACTGGGCTGTGGTCTAAAATTTGAGTTCTGAGAGAGTTAACCTAGAACAGAACACCACTGTCATGTTATTCATTATGTCAACCCAGTCCCCATTCCTCAGTGGTACAGAGCATTTCCTGCATCTTTTCTAATCTACATAATGACTTGTCAAAATGAGTGATTTCTATCTACTTGTCAATGTTGCTGTTTTATTTTAACATTACCTGAGAAATTGGTTTAACATATTTTAACTGACATACTTTTCTATGCAACTGGATACCATGGGCATATATATTTGATAGTTATTTCTCTCTCCCCACCTCCCCAGATGAGTTCAGTGCTCATGAAGTAACCTGAATTTCCCTAGAGAATTAAATTCATTACATTCTTGCCTTACAGATATGGGTGTTACATAGATATCCCAGCTCAATCTCCATCATACCAAAGAAATCTATTCTGAGAGGGAAAGAGAAGTCTGTTCCCATTGATGGGTGTGCTGCTTAAGCTGTCTTTTCACCCCAAAGTAGAATATTTTATAAAACTCTTCAGCTATGAAACACACAAGAAAAATTGAGAATATAATTGATATGAGCCAATTGTCTTTAAAATGTTTACGGCCGTCTCTTGGCCCAATGGTGAATCATAAGGCTCTGGGCTTAAAAGTCACATCCAAAGTTACATTTTTGGCATTTGGTAAAGAGAGAGATTTATGAGTTACAGTAATAGACTCAGTAGAATTGGAATTGTAGACCACATCTAAATATATCTCTTCCTTCTATTTTCTATTCTCATGTTAGAAGTCCTAAGTCTGTTTTTTTATTTCTGGTTTAGTTATAATTTTTATGATATACTCAGGTCATATTCCTGAGAGCTTGAAGAATATATGCAAAGTCGTTTCAATATTAATTAAAAAAAGAAGCAAAACATGTCTATGCAGGAGAAAAAAGCCACCCAGTAGAATCAATCCTTCACTTGCCCCTCCCCCAAGAGACAGACAACATCTTTCACGAATCGTAGCCTTTTCTTGCCCTGATACAAGGCCACATTTAAAGGAATCCAGAAAAAACATGCAAGTAGTTCCTACTGTTCTGCTGGGTAGAAATCAGGTTTTGGGGTTTTGGTGGGTCCTGGATAGTCATTCTTTTTCTAAAACAGACCAAGGGAACTATATTTGATTTTTAGGTGAATGAAAAAGATTTTCTGTCTGTTGTTAGGTTAAAAAGTATTGTCAAGTTAAACTAGACATTTCGTTTTTTCAAAAAAAAAAAGTTTTTCATTCTCCCTTGACCCAATAAAATCATTTACATAGTGGTAGAAGCTTCCTGAATTCAGTTGTTTGGTAAATTCTCCTTAGCACTTAATTGGTGTCAGGCTGAGTCCTAGGCACTAGAGGTGGAACAGGGAATGCGATAGAGAGGGAGGGTCTGAGGACAGCAAAACCATTCGAACCATGAGACTAGCCCAGCTGGGCTCTCTGAAAACCCTGTAGTCTGGGATGCCAGGGTTAAGGAGGACACAAGTTCTTGGGACACTTTTGTCAAGCTAGAAGTCCTAGATGCAATGGCTTTGTTGTAAGTCTTCCTTCATCTGACAAAGTCTACATCAACATGCACATTGTAAGTTCTTTTGGTTTCATCACTTTAAGATGTTTTAATTTAACTTTAAATAGGTAATACTTTCATGTGATTCGACATATGTGTGTGTGTATATACATATATGTTTCACATATAGTCAACATATATTCAGGTTATATATGATGTTAATAAATGTTAATATGTATTATATATGTTATATGTTTCATATATATATGTATGAAAGTATTTAATTAAATACTTCTTTTCCACCCAATCCACTCAATGTCTCCTTACCCATAAAGTACATACCTCTCCTCCACTGTGTAACCACTGTTATTATATGTCCTGTAGAGTTTCTTGATGCATATGCAAATAAATAAAAATATATTTGTAGTTTTTTTTACCTCTATTTTTTACAGAAAAAAATAGCATTCATACATATTATTCTGCGGCTTTCACGTAACAATAAATCTTGGAATCTTTTTATGCCAGTACATAGTGAATTGTTGCATTCTTTCCTAAAGCTGCATAGTATGTCATTATATGGATGTACCATAA
Organism: Smutsia gigantea; assembly: GCA_032199065.1. Lineage (NCBI taxonomy): Eukaryota > Metazoa > Chordata > Mammalia > Pholidota > Manidae > Smutsia > Smutsia gigantea. Next base: position 24,134 of record JAVSCE010020084.1, on the reverse strand, counting down.
ATAATATTTGTCCAGCCTCTATTGATGGACTTTTAGTTTTTCTTAGTCTTTTGCTATTAAAAACACCAATGAAATGAGTAAACTTGTGCATATACCATTTCTTATGTATGTACCTATGTCTGTAAGATAGATTACCATAGTAAAATTTATGGGCTAATGGGTGTTTTCATTTGTAATTTTTGATAGATATTGATAAATTATCCTCCATGCAGTTATACTGGTTTACATCATGTTTCTCCACAAGCTTACTAGAGTATGTTGTCAAACTTTTAGACTTTAGTCACTCTAGTAGGTAAAAACACAGCAGTTTTTAATGTATTTTTCTTGTTATGAGAGAAGTTAAACATCTCTTCAGATGTTTAAGAGGCATTTGTGTTTAACTTTTGAGGAACTTTCTGTTTTACTTTTGATCAATTATCCTTTCCCCATTTTCATATTGGATGTGTGAACATACTTTTAGTTTTCAAGAGCACTTAAAATTAGGAAAATTAATCCTTTGTTGGTCAAATGAGTTGCAGATATTTCTTCTGAATTTGTTGTCTTTAAACTTTGCTTTTCTTTTGAATTAACTCTTTAAATATTAATTTCCCATATACCTATGCCTAATTTACCTTGTTATTAGTATCTTATATTGGTATGACACATTAGTCACAATTAATGAACCAATATTGATACATTATTGTTAACTCAAGTCCATAATTTATGCTAATTTCTTTTTTGTTTAAACTTTTCCTTGTTGAGATGAAATTCATGTAACATAACATTAACCATTTTAAAGTGTACAGCACAGTGTCGTGCAACAACCACCTCTATTTAGTTCCAAAACTCTTTCATCAACCCAAAAAGTGTCAACTTCCTACTTCCATTATGCAGTCACTTCCTGCTCCCCTGTCTTTATAGCCCCTGGCAACATTAATCTGCTTACTGTCTCTATGGATTTACCTATTCTGGGTATTTCACAAAAATGGAACCCTACAAAAGGCAACTTTTGTGTCTGTATTCTTTTAATTAGCATAATGTTTTTCAGGTTCATCCATTTTGTAGCATGTATCAGTACATAATTCATTTTTATAGCTGAGTAATATTCTGTTGTATGTGTATACCAAATTTTGTTATCCATTCATTCATTGACGGATATTTGAGTTGGATTATTTGATAATTATATGTTTAAATATTTGGGAAAGGGCCAAGCTGTTTTCCACATTGACTGTACTGTTTTATATTCCCTCCAGCAATGTATGAGGATTTCAATTTCTCCATATTTTCACCAACACTTGCTATTTTCCATTTTTCTTTTCGGTTGTTTCTTTTGTTTTGTCAGTTTTTTATAGCTGTCTTTGTGAATATGGAGTCGTTATGTCACTGTGGTTTTGATTTGCCTTTCCCCAGTGACTAATGATGTTGAGCATCTTTTCATGTGTTTGGTGGTTATTTGTATATCTTTTTTGGAGAAGTCTTTGTTTAAGTCTTTTGCCCATTTTTTATTTTAAGTTGTATTTTGCTTGTTGAGTTGTAGGAGTTCTTTAAGTGTTCCAGATATGAAACCCTTATCATGTATATATATATAATTCTGTATGAATTTGAGGATCACCTTTTCTATTTCTGCCAAAAAAAGCCATGGAATTTTGGTAGGGATTCTATTGAATCTATAGATCATTTTAAGGAGTATTACCATCTTAACAATATTAAGTACCCCAATCCTTAAGTACATATGTTTTCCCATTTATTTAGGTCTTCTTTAATTTTTTTCACCAATGTTTTCAGGTTTTTAGTCTATATATCTTTCACTTCTTTTATTAAGTGTTCCTAGTATTTTATTCTTTCTTTCCTTATTACTCTAAATCAATTTATTTGTATATTGCACAACTAAAACTATCAATATATTTGGTGGTTTTGGATTTTGAGGTACAATTAAAAATGCCTCACCTACTTCATAAAGAAATTTATCTTTCTTTCTAGAACTTTTATGGCTTCATTATTACCATTAAATCACTAAATCTTATGTATATATAAATAAATCTATCATTAATCATTGGTATCTATCATATATGTAAAACTATCACTAAATCTTTAATCCATTTGAAATTCATTTTGGTGTAAGTGTGACGTATAGGTCTAAGCTATTTTCCTCATTTGACTTTCCAATTGCTCTAACATCATTTACTGTATAATCTTTCTTTTCCTCACTGATTTAAGATGACACCTTTTATCATATATTGAATGCTATACATGTTTGGATTTTTTATTGTACTTTCTATTTGTCTCACTGGTTTTTCTGTTTAATAATTCTCCACTATCACATCATTTTGATTTTTGAGTCTGTTTAATATTCTTTAACATCTGGGAGGGCTAGTCTACCCTCATAGTTCTCTTTTCACACAGTTTTCATTGTTCTTGCTGGTTCTTTTTTCACATGAACTTTAGAGTCAGCTTGTTAGGTTAAAAGAAAACCTTGTTTCATTTTTACTGGGATCACAATAAATGTAGAAATTAACCACAAGAAAATTTACATTTTTATGATGTTGAGTCTTTCTGTTCAAGAATATGCTATGCCTTTTTTGTTAATAAAGTCTTCTGTTGAGGTTTTAGTAATACTTAAAATGTGTGTTTGTATAAGACTAGCTTCTTCATTGCTATGTTTATTCCTTGGTGTTTTATCTTATTCATTACTTTTATAAATGGGACATTTTCTTTCATTGTATCTTCTAGCAGGTTTTTGCTTAAAATCAGTCTAATTCACAAAAGCTGCAATAAGTGTCTATACTCAAGAAATTGGTAAATAACTGCTAACTCTTCCAGCTTTGCCCACAAAGACATACATACATTAAATGATAGCTTTTAAATGAAAGCATAAAATTATCCTTTATTGTAATTACAATTTATGCTCTAGATTTGAAATCAGAAAGGTTTAAACTTATAAATGGATGACATTGAACAATAATCTTCTATACTATCTCAAAATTGAATATTATTTAACTTGAGCGTTAATGTGTATGTCTAATTTATGTACATATGAATATAAATAGGTATATACACATGCATACATACATGCTCTTACATATACAAAACTGACACATATATTGTGAAAACATATGAATTAATGCTGCTTTAGATTTGCTGATAGATGTATGTTATTTTAAAATTACATTTGTAGAGCAAAGACTGCTTTGGAAATACCTTTGAAGCCTGAAACTTGAGGACTTTCTCCAACTATATATTTCACCACCAATTGTTTTTTGTTTCTGCCTCAGTCATGGTACAAACTAGATACTTCCTGACTTTCAAAGAAATGGCTGATTTGTATCATTCATACTTACAGGCTTCAGGAAAAACTTTGATTACTCTCCTTCTGAGTAATGTCAGCTTCACTTTGAATTCTTCTTCAGGATAAGATAAAACTTTTCTAGGCAATGAGGAAAAAGACAAAGCAATTGTTAGCACTTATATTTCAGAACAGATTCACTTGCCACTATTGGCTTCATATCACACACAAAATTTGAAACTTAGGAAATCAGCATGGCCACCCAATAAAAACATTATTTTATTTATTTACTTATTCTTGTTTATTTTTTTATTTTGGTATCATTAACATACAACTACATGAGCAACATTGTGGTTATTAGATTCTGCCCATTATCAAGTCCCGACCACATACCCCATTACAGTCACTGTCCATCAGCATAATAAGATGCTATAGAGTCACTACTTGTCTTCTCTGTGCTATACTGCCTTCCCTATGCCCCCACTATATTATGTGTGCCAATCGTAATGCCTCCTACTCCCTTTATTCCTCCCTTCCCACCCATCCTCCCCAGTCCCTTTCCCTTTGGTAACTGTTAGTCCATTGTTGGGTTCTGTGAGTCCGCTGCTGTTTTGTTCCTTCAGGTTTTTCTTTGTTCTTATACTCCACAGATGAGTGAAATCATTTGGTACTTGTCTTTCTCTGCCTGATTTATTTCACTGAGCATAATACCCTCTAGCTCCATCCATGTTATTGCAAATGGTAGGATTTGTTTTCTTCTTATGGCTGAATAATATTATGTGCATATGTACCACATCTTCTTTATCCATTCATCTGCTGATGGACAATTAGGTTGCTTCCATTTCTTGGCTATTGTAAATAGTGCTGTGATAAACATAGGGGTGTATATGTCTTTTTGAAACTGGGCTCCTGCATTTTTAGGGTAAATTCCTAGGAGTGGAATTCCTGGGTCAAATGTTTTAGTTTTTTGAGGAAGCTCCATACTGTTTTCCACAATGGTTGAACTAGTTTACATTCCCACCAGCAGTGTAGGAGGGTTCCCCTTTCTCCACATCCTCACCAGCATTTATTGTTCCTAGTCTTTTCTATGTTGGCCATCGTAACTGGTGTGAGGTGATATTTCATTGTGGTTTTAATTTGCATTTCCCTGATAATTAGTGATGTGCAGCATCTTTTCATGTGCCTGTTGGCCATCTGAATTTCTTCTTTGGAGAAGTGTCTGTTCATATCCTCCACCCATTTTTTAATCAGGTTATTTGCTTTTTGGGTGTTGAGGCATGTGAGTTCTTTATATATTTTGGATGTTAACCCCTTGTCAGATATGTCATTTACAAATATATTCTCCCATACTGTAGGATACATTTTTGTTCTGCTGCTGATGTCCTTTGCTGTACAGAAGCTTTTTAGCATGATGTAGTCCCATTTGTTCACTTTTGATTTTGTTTCCCTTGTCTGAGGAGATACGTTCAGGAAAAAGTTGCTCATGTTTATACTCAAGAGATTTTGCCTGTTTTCTCTTAAGAGTTTTATGGTTTTATGACTTACTTTCAGGTATTTGATCCATTTGAGTTTACTTTTGTGTATGGAGTTAGACAATAATCCAGTTTCATTCTCTTGCATATAGCTGTCCAATTTTGCCAACACCAGTTGTTAAAAAGGCTGTCTTTTCACCATTGTATATCCATGGCTCCTTTATCATATATTAATTGACCGTATATGCTTGGGTTTATATCTGGGCTCTCATTCTGTTCCACTGGTCTATGGGTCTGTTCTTGTGACAATACCAAATTGTCTTGATTACTGTGGCTTTGTAGTAGAGCTTAAAGTCGGGGAGCGTAAACCCCCCTGCTTTATTCTTCCTTCTTAGGATTGCTTTGGCTATTCAGGGTGTTTTGTGGTTCCATATGAATTTTAGAACTATTTGCTCTAGTTTGTTGAAGAACTATTTTGATAGGGATTGCATTGAATCTGTAGATTGCTTTAGGCAGGATGGCCATTTTGACTATTAGTTCTTCCTATGCATGAGCACAGGATGTGTTTCCATTTATTGGTATCTTCTTTAATTTTTCTCATGAATGTCTTGTAGTTTTCAGAGTATAGGTCTTTCACTTCCTTGGTTAGGTTTATTCCTTGGTATTTTTTATGAATGGAATTGTTTTCCTGATTTCTCTTGCTTCTAGTTCATCATTAGTGTATAGGAATGAAACAGATTTCTGTGCATTAATTTTGTATCCTGCAATTTTGCTGAATTCAGTTATTAGATCTAGTAGTTTTGAAGTGGATTCTTTAGGGTTTTTAACGTACAATGTCATGTCATCTGCAAACAAGGACAGTTTAACTTCTTTCTTGCCAATCTGGATGCCTTTTATTTCTTTGTGTTTTCTGACTGCCGTGGCTAGGACCTCCAGTACTATGTTGAATAAAAGTGGGGAGAGTGGGTATCCTGTCTTGTTCCCAATCTTAAAGGAAACGCTTTCAGCTTCTCACTGTTAAGTTTAATGTTGGCAGTGGGTTTGTCATATATAGCCTTTATTATGTTAAGGTACTTGCCCTCTATACCCATTTTGTTGAGAGTTTTTATCATGAATGGATGTTGAATTTTGTCAAATGCTTTTTCAGCATCTGTGGAGATGATCATGTGGTTTTTGTCCTTTTTGTTAATGCGGTGGATGATGTTGATGGATTTTCGAATGTTGAACCATCCTTGCATCCCTGGAATAAATCCTACTTGATTAGGATGGGTGATCTTTTTAATGTATTTTTAAATTTGGTTTGCTAATACTTTGTTGAGTACTTTTGCATCTATGTTCATCAGGGATATTGGTCTGTAATTTTCTTTTTTTGTTATTTTCTTATTATTTATCTTTACCAAACCAGCTTAAAGACTATAAAATATAACTTTAAACATATGTATTTTCCTGACGGTATAAGCAACTTTAAGAATTAAACAGAATCATGTGTAACAGAAATAGACATGAGATAAATATTTGGTAGAAAGGTGAATACATAAATTAACTTTTCAATAAAAAGATGCACTTTCAAAATCCATTTTCAATATTTTTATTTGGATTTTCTCACCAAGAGGAGGCACTTTTCCCCACTTCTGCTGATAAAATCTGGGAAGGCAGGAGCTTTGCTATCAACCAATATTCGCCTTTAGGGTTTCTGCATTTCACCCACTCCCCCATTCTGTTTGTCCCCAATGATGGATGGTTCTCCCATTTGGTCGTGCTTTCTCTGATGTGATGTATTCTGAAACATCCCAGGACAAGTTCTCAAATTCCAGAGGAGGTGGAAGCAATGAGCCCGCTGAGGAACATTTGGAGTGGATTGGATCAGGGTGGTGGTGGTCAAAGAATAACTGTCAAACTCGCCCACACTTCGGGAATATATCATGGCCTTAGTTTGTCAACACATAGTCAACTTCAGCCCACTGTGCACGGCCGTAGTGGAAGATTATCATGAAACCTTATTTCATATTTTGTCTCTGAGAAGGAGTCAAGCAATCAGGGCAGGCATGGAATTTGATCCTCAAACGTTCACATCTAATTGGGAAAACTGTGTCTAACAGACATGAAGCAAAAAGAGAGCTATAGAAAAACGTATATAATTTTTAAAAGGTGGCATTCTATGAACCCATCTTCAGAGTCACCCAGTTATTCAGACATAGATCTTACTAAGACACTGAAAAGTAGAGACACGTCAGGCACTGATTTTCATGGTCCAGTTTTTTTGTGAATTCCTGAGAGCCTTGAGATTCACAATCTCTGTTTGTCCTCTGAGAACAGCCAGTATCCCTCCAAAATTTTGAGGTCGGAGTATTAACCAACATCTGTGGAGCACTTACTGTCCACAAGGCACTGTGCCAAACATGTAACATACATTATCACTTTAACCTCAAAAAAAATTGTATGAGGTACTTCCTCTATGTATCCCTACCTTATAGGTGAGGAAGCAAGAGGCAAAAATGACTCAGAACCATGGACGTCAGTGAATGGTTGATCTTAGATTTGAACCTCAACCCTCTGCTCCAGAGTCCAAATGCTTTAGTTACTATGATTTTGTTGTTTATTTTTTGTTTCTGGAATGAAGTTGAGGACTTTTGAGCAAGATGAAAAAGGCAGATATGGAAACTTTCATTTGAGTATGGATTTTTTTCCTTGTTTCTTCTCACACTCAGATGAAACTTTAACATCTTCCCCACTCCCTACCCCCATTCAAAAAGCCCTAATACAAAATGCAACAAAGCCATTTCTTTATAACAACTTGTAGATCCTATAGGTTAATTTCCTTGCAGGCTTGCTCTAAGCATGAACACAATTGTGGTCTATGAAAGAGGGGGTCAATTTCCCTGGGGCAGCTGTAAGGACGCTACATGCCAGGGCTAGGAGGTCAACAGAAAGGCTGTCCCTGAAAAGCAGAGATGACTGATGGCCTGAATGCACAGGGGGCTCTGGAATGCTCTTTTATCTTAAGTCTCAGTGCTCTCCCAGCCCCCGGCCCTCCATTTCCCATCCCTCATGCCTGTGGATATACTCTTCTTCCTGGCTTTGATTAGCATGCCCCACAACCAACCTCTACCCTGCTTTCCTGTCCTCCCTAAGAGCCAAGAGCCCTCCAACATGAGGGAAGCACTCCATCATCATGATGGGAAGTGTCAGGTACACAAGATAAATGCAAATTTCATGGCACCACTGCTTCATTCAGCCAAGTTTTATGAGACTGAGAAAACTTCGAACCTTATGCTGTGGGGCCATTTGGTTGGCAGGGAGCAGAACAGACTTTATCCAACACTGTCTGTTGGCAGCTCTGGTGCTAAATTTACAGAGAGGTGGAGATGGCTCTGGCTATTGAGCCTGCTGCTCGGTCAGCTGGGGGCCTCCCAAGTGATGGAAGAGTAATGGGGTGAGTGCCAGGAGGGAGTGTTCTACCTACACACTCCCAGTGGCGTCGTTAGGACCCTGTCTTGCCCTGGAGAGGCAGTCCCAGTGAGACGAAGGCAGAGCATTCCCGACATTTCTAGCCACTCTTCTCCAGTGCCCACTACACTAATAAAATTTGGCATCCATGGCAGAGCTGGAGCTGGAAAAAGGTATCTCTCATGAGAAACTAAGTTTGTTTTGTTACTTGTTTTCATCTGAATTGTGTTCTTTTATTATAAAGGATGTTGCCCCATCTGCCTCCAAATCTATTATCCTGAAGGGTGTCCACCTGGGAGGAAAAGTTTGACATGGACTGTGACACATGGCAAAAAAAACCTGAGTTCTGGAGCCAGACTGCCTAAGTTTGAATCCAGCATTCTTTACTTACCAGTTCTGTATGACCTTGGGCAATTTTTTTTTTAATCCTCTTTGTGTCTCTGTTCTCTCTGTGAAGAATACATCGTAAAAACAGCACTTACCTCATAATGTAGTTGGGCAGATTGAATGATGAAGAAAATACCAAAACATGAAGCACTTCAAACGGGTCCTGGCCAATGGTAACTTCTCCAGTGAGATCTGGCAAATGCTCTCTCCCACTTCCTGTGCAGTTTGATTGTCAACCTATAGCAGACAATCTGAAGACCTGTGAGCATGATGGAAAATCTCAAAGGGATCCTCAGCACAGCCTGGAGGTTTAATCTGACTCCCAGATAAAACACTGAGGAGCTTAGCTCCAGAGTCTAAACTCTTCGATGGCGGGGCTGACGAGGGGCACAGAAACGTGAGTAGCTCTGTAATCTTTTTTGGGAAATGCACAGCCATGCCATCTCCGCTTCACACATAGGGTAGACCTGTGATTGAAAGTTAAGGAAGTAATCATCTTTTCTGATCATCAGATATACAAGAGTAGCTAGACCACTTCTTGGAAAATAGAGTGAAACTCTGTGGACAAAGTTCTAGATCTTGATGATGTTGACGATTATTTGCAAATGAGGAAATTGAAGTCCAAAATGTACGTGTTCCATGGTCTCCTAGCCAAACAAAAGAAGAGTCAGGAACAGAACCCCAAGTCCAGATTCCTAATTCAGTGCTCCCGGGTCATGGTAGCTCCCTAGGCAGTCCTTGCAGGGCCTTTTGCCCCCTTCCAGGGGGCTGGCTTCCTATGCATTAACACTCTTTTCCTCACCCAAATCCCCTGCACATCCTTTCAGGGCACTCTTCTCTAGGTACTGTCTCTGGACAGTACTGGCTCAGTAATTAAGAAACAAATTTGGGAAGCCTATGAAAATCTGTATGTCAGACACTGAACTAGACATTTTGAGATGCTGCAGAGTAGCACTGGCCATCATCTCTGCCTTCAAACACCTTATAACATAGTTGGCCAGACACCATGGAAGGGCCAGTGGGGCAGAGTGGAGGAAAGGGCAGTATTTGAGGCCTTGGCAGCAGTGGGAATAGGGAGGCTATGTGAGCAAAATGATTGGACCCTATGTTTAGCCTTCTAGGTATTTCAACATCATCTATGGAATTACCGCTTTAATAGCTTGTATGCACTTAAGATGAACTCTATTAAGATTTTTCACCCTCTATATTTTGAAAAGAATCTTCAGGAAGGCTCTTATCTTCCCTAGTACAAAGGAAGTTAACTCTCTGACTTAAATAATAATAATGATCAGGGTAGTCATCACTAGTAGAACACTATGAGCCAGACCCATTGGTAAGAAGTGTGAGTTAACAGATGATTCATTATGTTCCAAAAGTCCAGACACAGCCCCGTCTTTCATGAGTTTTAGAGTTGCACACAGGGAGGTCTCATGTGTAGCCTTGTTATAAACTTCCAGCTGAGGAGGGGGCTTGCCCAGGAATCCCAAACGAGTGATGCAACACACAACCTTAAGCTTGTCCTACAACTTCCTGAGGAAAGAACCTTCCAGAACTCATACCCCAAATAAAATAGTTAAGGGGAAAAGGAGAAAAAAAATTTTTAATCAATTATACTTTTAAATTATTTTCTTCACAGGATTTATTAGAACAAGAAGAAAACCCCCTAAAGTTCTGAAGAAATATTAACATAACATGCCTGTACCTCATGCTGTGTTTAATGAGAGGTGCTGTTTTTGCTGCCATGGGGGCCATAGCCCAATGAGTGATGGCTCTGAAAAGGGTCACATACATATTCATCAAATTCGACATGCACATGTAAACTGGTTTTAATAGGCCATGACAGCAGAAGTTGTGTCGGGCAAATAGCTGCACATGTGCTCCTTCCCTCAACTGGCACATTTAGCCATTAACGCTCTGGTATCCACGGATGAAATATTAGCTTGTTAACTTAAGACCATCGGTTGTTGTTGATTTCAGTGGCAACAGAGGGAAGAGATCCTCTCAGCTACTTTATTAGGGGTGAAGCTTGAACTTCAAGATGCTCATTTTACCTTAATGGTGCCATTAATACCAGTCTGCCCCCTGAGCCTGGATTCCAGAAGATGCATGCAGAATGTCCTCACTGAAATGGATATTATAACCAGTCCAAAATGAAGATGACCCTTATGGCTCCATGTCTGTCACTATCACAGATTGTCTGGGGTTTAAAATTTTTTCTTAATATGTCTGAATGCAAGATTTGTTTTATTCAAGTGTCAACCAGTTTGCAAGTTGTTGAGGCATGCATGGTTGGTTACGTAGATGTCAGCAGCAAATATGAGCCCTTCTAAGATTCTCTCCCAGGTTATCTGATGAGGCCATTGCCAAGCTCACAAATGAATTAAATTATCATGAAGCAACTGAAACTACATTTGATTCATGAAAAAAGACCTTCAAGTAATAAACTGAGTATATATGCCTTATAGAGGCTACCATATGAGAACAAGAACCCCCAAAGCCCATTACTTTAAGACACTCAGACCGTGAGTTGGGATTGATTAATTGTCTTATTGTAACCATCTGGAGGCCTCTGGCTACCTTAACCATCAACCTCTGGATGGCTATATTTGGTTAAACACAAGTATCTGTAATGAACCATGGACATTTGGCCTCCTCCGTCAGTCAAGTTTCTTCTTGGATTGAATTGGTGTTTTGTTCGACTTTCTGTAAAACAAACAGTTGTGCATTTGAATCGGCTAAAGATTCAGGTTAACCAAAGTAATATGGGACATGATTGCCTTTAAGGGGCATGTTGGAGAGGAGTTTCACAGCCTGAAAACCAATCTGTCATTCAGTCACTCACATTTTATTATTGCCCTCTTCTCCCTTGCCCCAAGATTTCCTGCCTCTTCTCCAAATCAATGATTGATCCTTAAGGAACAATTTTCTGCCCTCTATTACCAAAAAGGGTGCTAGATCCTCACAAACTTAAAACAGGACCAATGTTAGTGGCCAAGAAAATAACCAACATAGTAAAATGCTTTATTCATGAATACAATTACACTATATGGTGAGAAAATATGTTCAAAGAGCAGTTAGTTGAACAAAGTCACTGGCTATTTGGTTCTTCCTCATGAATGTATTTTCTTGAGGAGAAGGAATACCTTTCTCTTAACTTCCCTACAATCTGTTGCCAATGAAGAAGATGTATCTAACCCTGTGAGTTCTGTACAGCCAACAATTTTCTAAAATAAAAATAAGTATCAGTTATACTTTTCAAGGTAGATATGTCAAATCTCTTCTTGGATTTTCAAAAGGAATGTATTTGTCTTCAATATAAGACATGGTGTCTTGGGATAAGATAATTTAGGGGAGAATATGACTAATATGGGCAAGCCCTTCATTGTAATATATTAACAGGCTCAAAGCAATTTATTCACAGGCTACATTACAGTACAATGATTTTTATGCCTCGTATCCCATACATTTAGGAGTTGTTTGTGATCTTACATGTTTTGAGATAGACTCAACTGAAAAGATTATTGCCGTGTGTATAGGCGATGGGATGTGTGTTCATTATTTTTTTCCAATTCTGGCTTAGGCTCATTAGACCATGGTTGCCAAAGAACACAGGACACAATTTGCTTGATTTCTGCTTTTTTAGGGGGAAAAAAATAGACATCCATTTCTAACTGTTCTAATTACATTTCAGTGCAATTAAGAAACTCGTCCCTAGAAAGCAATGTTTCTTTCAATGGCCAGTGAGCTGAGGGAGGAAACGGAGGGCCAGCTCTTCTTTGGCACCGCTGCCCATCACTAAGTCTGGAGTAACTGGTGCATTTGGCTGATTCAGAAAAATGCCATCTGGTATAGATTTCCTTTCAACTCATTGAGAGGAATTCAGGATCATGGGCAATAATTGAAAGCTGTTGTCTTTGGGGTGGTATTTTATTTAGCTCTTTTTTTTCTATTTAGCTTCTGGAAACCAGGCTGACTAAGCTAACGCACATCTACTATTCTACCTGTATTCACACTCCTGACAAATGCCCTTTAAGCTAAGAGTGCACACCCATAAATAATGCGCGGTTTGCATTTATTCTGCTCCAAAGTGCTGTAAACATCAAGGCCTACTTAGCAGCGGTGTATGCCTGGTAACAGGGTCATTGAGAACTAGGGCCAAATGAATTGAAGTGAGCAGGATGAATGGTGATGCTGGTCATAACTGAGCGCTAGTCCTGAACTGAGGCCACTCAAAGAAGATCATATATGACTTTAATCCAGTGCTCTGCCCAGCTTTCTAGGGGGATAAATCTGTCTCCAGTTTTTATTTACATATTATCATTTTACCGTATGTCACTGTCATAGTTTCAGACCTGAGTAAATCCACATTTAAATAGCGATTTGTCTCCTTTTGATAGTAAATATTCTCCTAAGTGGTGGTTAGGATTAAAGGGAATTTGTTGACAATAGGTAAAGGGGGCTATTAAGGATTAAATGAAATTATACACTCAGCCCAGACAGCCTTCACCGAGAGGCTCAGTCCGGCAGGTGCCGGTTGTCCCACAAATTCCCCCTTTGAAAGTACAGTGATAATTCCCTGAAAGGAGCAAAAGAAAGGGAAAAGGGCGGAGAAACAACACATACAAATGTTCTCAGCTCTCCAGGCTCCCTGGGAGGGGGCAAATCCTGCCTGAAACAGCCCTCACGACGCCACCACTTAAGGGTTAGCAAAGAGTTCCTTTGAGGTGACATTTAAACCTTTAATAGCTCCCAGCCAGTTTGGGCAGGATTAATTTCCCCTCACTGGAGGCCCGGAGCTGGGCACCGCTCAGTTACCTGTCTACAGAGGATGCGAGGGTGCGGATGAAACCCAAGCAGGGTGATTTGGGAGCAGGGCGTGGAGCCCGCCAGTGTCTGCGGCCTTGCCCTCCTCCCTAATTGCACCAGAGCCCGAAAAAGCTTCAGGTTGCACATTAGGCCCTCGCTGAGATTAGTAATTATAATATCAGTTTTCCCCAAACAGGGCTGACAGAATGGCTCGGGGAGCAGAGGTGACACAAAGTTTAGTAAGTCTTGGGGAAAGTTTACTGGTTCCTGCTGTTTTCTGGCTCACAGATTTGGCCTTTCTGCTGCCCAGCACTGGCCACAAACAGTAGGAATCCTTTTCAATCACTACTAACAACACTTCATTTCTGTCATATTTGACCCTTGGCAAACTGCAACTCAGCAAAGAACATTCTTTCCAGAAAAGAACCAGACATCATTCAGCTAGAGACGATTTACTGTGGGACATGGAGCTGATTTGCTTTTGTTGTGCCCCTGGAGCTACTCAGCCCGTTAAAATGAATTGTCATTTCGCACAGCAGTGCTGGTGGGAGCGTCTTTCCTGAGAGACAGAGAGGGGTGCAGAGCAGACCTGGGCCTTAACGGACTCATCAGCCTGCATTGTAGCTCTGAGCCAGGATGTTTGGAATAGCTGTCGGTCCAAGTGTCATATTTTGTAACTTTTCTTGAAAGCCAAGCATATGTTACGTCATTGAGACTAGCCACTTTCTCGTCTATGTCAGGACCATACTGGTGCCTCCCTCCAGTCTATTTGCTCATAATTTGCCTGAACACAAAGGGAAAACAAAAAATAAACTAACCAACACACCAGAACACTGAAGACTGCTTACATCAACCGAAGGCACATGCCCGCCTTTCTGCTGCAGGAGAGAGTATTTGGGAAGTCTCATCTATTGTTTCCTTCCACCCAGTTGTGTGTCATCGGAATTCCTAAGCAGTGCTAAGAAGACTGTGACTAAGTCATTTCCTATGCCCCAACTGGGTAGCTTTCATTGTTATTAATATTAATCTTATTTGAGGGAAGAGGGAGGTATTGTTTACTGGAACAGAGGTTTTTGGGGAATGATGAAACAGTTTTGGGTATTGATGGTGGGGAAGATTCTACAACATTGTGAACATATTTAATGCCACTAAATTGTGTACTTATGGATAGTTAAAATGAAAAACAGTATGCTTTGTATATTTCCCACATAAAAATATTAATCTAGTATCAACAATTACTACTAATTCAGAGCACATGTGGCTGAGATGTCTATTGTGTGCTTTCTATCTTAGCATCATCTCCTAAGGTGCCATGTCTGCAAGTGGACCAACCAATGATAAGCTAAGTTAAGCACAACACAAACCACAAATCATGCCCTGCTTCAGACAGAACTGGAAGTGGAGATAGGAAAGCCAGAGGTAGAGCATAGAAATCCAGGCAGAAACTTGGATGGCCCATTAAACGCGTCACTTCGTAGGTGTAGAATAACTTGGATGGCTTATAGGGCTGCAAATTAGGGACAGGATGCACCCAGGTAAAAATGATGGGAACTGTCTTCTCACAATTACCCACAGACATGTAAAGAGGCAGGAGATATGGATTTCCAGAAAACCACACATATATGGGGGAAAATAGAGGTCATTCTCCAGAGGCTTTGATCCTTTGGCATGTCACAGAAAGCAGCCAGACTATGTTGATTTGACAATGGCAGTACAAGCTGGGAACAATTAATTTACACTGCTTCATGTGGGAAAGACGGCAAGACCTGATACATCCATCGCTAGTCTTAACAAAAGTAATTGTGAAACGTTAAAAGAGTTTAGAAATGCATGAAATCAGTGAGTAAGCTAATCTTTGGAACTTCCAAAACCCCTTGAAGAAGACTTTGTGAATCGCCCTTGTCAAGCTTTGTGACCCTGTGTTCTAGGCACCAAGGATGGTGTAAAATTTTAAATCCAAGCCATAATTTTTTCCCATGTAAGAATTTAAGCACTGGGCTCATTTTAGGCCTTAAACTTCAACTGATTTAGAGTCAGCCATTAATATCTTGCTTTCATGGGTGTGGCTGAGCAGTAGCTTAGACCTTCTAGGAGACTTGTTAGCTGTTTGAGACTCATTCCCCGGAGCTGTAAGTATCAGCTTTTAAAAGAGGCCCCAAGTGAGCAAGACCTTTCATGGGCACTTCAGCCTAGACTTCATTCGTTTTTCTCTTCCAGTACTTGTTGGGTTTTGGCCATTCATTGGCAGTCTGCTGAATCCAGGGGCTATTCTGAAGTAGGCCAAGGAATATATTGGAGAGAGACCATCTAGATTTTCTAAGGCAGCAATGAGCTTAAGAGCCATGCCTAGACACTACTCCCCTCAGGTTCCATTGTTTCAAGAGTTCAGTAAATTGCCTCTTCCTATCTGAGACAAGGGGGTGCTATGCAAAAAAACAGGACTGCATTAAGAGCAGATAACACTTTATTTAAGAAGCACAATCTGTCCTGTATACCAACAAAGTTAAATTACCCATTTCCCATAACCCACATGCTACTAAAAAGGAAGCTGGACTGGATTCTCCCTTCACTGTGACACATATTAGAAAAGATAGATGAGATACAGTAGAAAAGTGAGAGGCAGACCCCATCTTATAAGTGAAGACTTATAAAAGAGAATGATCCAGAAACTGTTTCAGCCTCTGACCCCTTGGTCAGATCCAGGAAAGAAGTGGAACTATAGGAGAAAGATAATTTTTGTGAGAAAAGTAGAAGGATTTCTTTGGAGGGAGTTTCTGTTGTAGTTGTTTCTCCTCCCCTATCCATGGTTGAGGGTTTTGAGGTGTTCTCCTGTAACTCGGTGGGGGGAAAATCCTGGGGCAAAATACCTTTGAAACCAAAACCAGTCAAAGGGAGAAACAAAGTGGGAGAAACCCATTTATTTCTTACAAGCAGTCATCCACTTCCGTTCTCCCGCGTCTCTCGAGACCCAGCTGCAGAGGAAGAGACCCCACCCAACCCTTCTGATCCAGATATCCCCTTTCTCACCCTTGTAATCACCTACTGATATGAAGATGGACTACTTCTCTCCATCCCTTGCAAACACCTATTGATATGGTGATCCACTAAGGCCAGGCGAGAGATTCTGGAAATACTGGAATTTTACCCACACCTCCTCCCACAAACCAAATGCAGGAGTGGGGGGTTGTTTAGGAAACTACTTAGAGCTGAATAGTGCCTAAACCTGACTCCAGCTCCAGTTATCTGGAGGGCCGAGGAGGGTTGGCTGCCTCCCTTGGTAGTGAAAGAGGAGAGAGTGGTCCGCACTCCCTTAGTGGGCAGGATGAGATGTGAGTGTTTCCTATGCATCCTACAAGGGACGACTGGAAGAGAGGGTCAGCGCTATGGCAAGAAATTGCCCTCAAGGGAAAGACTCAGTTTAACAGGTTTCCAGGTCCAGAGGATGTGATATTTCCCAGCTAAGTGACATGTGTCTTATCGCCTTACCTCTCCTCATTCTCTATCCCCTCCACATTCAACCATTGGGTGGAGAGAAAGACTTCAGTAGGAGGTGGGGGGAAAGAGGTAAGCCAGGACAGAGCGGATAGCAGAGACAAACTGCCCCCATATCCTCTTTCCCACTGCAGGCTTTCTGCCTTAAGCAGGTACAAGCTTGAGAAGCAATTTAAAGCTAAGTCAAGCTTTGGCTTTCAGATGGAATTGTGTCTCTTTATTACTTTGTGACTTAATGACTCAAGGTGACCCAAGGAGTCTTTATTATCAAAGAGTGACAAGAGCTGTTGCAAGTGGCCCAAACTTCCATCCAAGGCAGATAAAGTGACGTAAGATGTCATGGGAGCTGCCATTCCATTTCAACACACCAGTTATTCTACCAATGGCAGTACCATTAACAAAGATACCCTCCCTGATGAGGGTGGTAGGGTCCAAGAAGGTAAGTCGGTGTATGACAGAAAAGGGCAGGAAGTCATAAGACTAAGAACCAAATCCCTGGCCAAGCTACAGATGGCTCCTGAGAAAACGTACAAGTCCTTCAGAGGGTGGGCTTAGTGTCAAAATTAGGATTCCTATACTAAGAAACTTATGTGAAGTTATAAATGTCTAATTATTAGTAAATTTATGGGTAGGTCTACCTTAAATAGGTTTTAGTCATTTTCAAATAGTTTCTGCTCTTCTGAAGTGGCAATTATTTAATTGCATTCAAGTGTTGTCAAAATAGAACTAACCTGAACAGCAATTTAGCAATTCTACCACTGCCAGTTAGAAATGACCCAGTAGTCAACCTACCTGATCCAGGTAATAAAGAGCACTTAGAGGTGATGTCTTACATGTGCATCTAGTCACCCTAACTCTGTTATATGCTCTGTGCAACAAAGAACCATGCTTTGACCACTGACATCTAATCAATATTTGTTAAATAAATGAATAAAATAGATAGCCAATTACATATATCATTTTGATACCCACCCTCAAATAAATTGAACCTTACTTTTACCCAAAATTGCCCTATTTTACTACCTGGCTAGTAGAACCCTGGCTATAAAAGTGCTGTTATTTGAAATTGATTTATTTGTCAATTGTCAATTTTGTTATATTACTCCCTGTCTTAAATAATAAATTCTATTGAAAAAAATTCAAGCCACAGAGCCATATGCAACATAATATAAGTAAGGCTTATAGATCTTAGTTCATTATTACATCTAAAGAAAAAATGTGACTTGCCTGTAAAACTTATAGTTAAATAATTTTATGATTTCTGTTCATCATATAGAAGTGGAGTGATAGGAAAATGTAGAGAAATAATTCACAGTTACAAGTAACAAAATCATCTTCTTAGACCTATGAAACAAATAGGAGGTCAGTTTTCCCATTCTCTGGACTAACTAGCCTCCTAGTGGGCAGGGGAACGAGAAACGAATTGCCCCCCATCCAAGAGAATTATTATCAGAAGATCTAACAGATAATTTAACCTTCTCAAAGGAGAAATAATGTTTATGCTCTATTTTGCTTTCTCTGGTGGGATCTTCCTTATATAGATAGCCTCGCATCTCTCTTTTTCCAGAAACAAAATATTAAAATGAAGAATAAAACCCCACCAAATGTAATTTAATTCCTGAAGAATCATTTTAGTCTTAGAGAATTGCTTTTCCCTCTTCATCTTTTTCAGTTGTACCATTATGGTTTTGTCAAAAACAGCATGAGTAAGAAAATGTAAGAATCCTTTTGGGTCACCATTAGCAACACTTTCTTCCCACCAACGTTGACCACAGTAGGCTGCAGCCCCACTCTCAACTTTCCTTTGAGAAAGCAACCCAGCATTCACTACCGCAGATTTATGGTGTGAAAAATGGCATTTTTAAGGACCCTTGAAAATGTTAAAAATGAACATGGCTTTGCTATTATTTTCCACAGCAGTAATGTAAATTTATAAATACGACTCTTAATCAATTTGGGAACTGCCCACAAGCTAGAGAAAAGAAAAATCTTCACCTGAACATTTTAGTTATCATTGTATGTTACAACTGATGTTCCACATTGAATCATTGCCACTGTAAATGTGCATCTTTCCATACACTTTCATTTTAAATTCCCAAAAGGTCTCGTTGCCATCCTATGGCTAAGAGCTAACACATTTGTGTCCAGGAGAGAGGGCTGTTTATCTTCCTCAAAGCAATTTTTGTTACTATGTTGAGCCATGTAGATGGTTTTTTGATTGGTTATTGAAAGTCAAGAAATATGTCATAAAGCAATTTGTTTCTTAGAACATTTTGTCCACCTCATCACAGCGATGTCTATTAATGCTCTATTTGCAATACTTAGAAAGATAATTTATATTCTGTTAGTACCTTTATCCATCTCAACCCTCTATTACCAATGTAGGTCAAACGTTTGGCACTTAAAATGTTTAGCACTTAAAATTCCAGATAGAAGAGTGATAACATGACTTAAACACAGACATTCTTTCAAAAAGAACTGAAAGAAAAAGGAAACTTTAAAGTTTCAGCAACACTTCATAGACGTGAAATTGATCCCCAACCCAAACAACTCTTTGCTCCATTATCATAGAGTAAATTTCAGAGCTATTTAGGTAAAGCATAAAGTTCAGAGAATCATATGACCAAAAACTCCAAGAGCAAGTAAATGCACCAGGAGTCAAAGGGTGCAGAGCTGAGAGAAACATCTGCATTCCATCTTTTGAACTTTTAATGGAAGCACTGATCACTTGGTGCACATCTGGGGGCTTTTGACAAGAGGAAAAGGGGTTTCTGAAAATGGGACGGGGGCTTGCTGTACTTTGCTATCATTCCCTTGTGTTAGATACGAATCTCTTCACGTAATGTTAGTTTGATATTTGGCATAACTTAGAATTATACTGAAATTATGTTGCTTGATTTTTTTCTTGAATGAAATAAGGTTTTGCTTTTCCTTTCTTTCAATTTTTGCTTTAAAAGGAGTATTCCAGAAAAAAGTCAGGGACCCACTTAGCTGTGTGGATTACACTTTCCCTGGGGAAGACATTCTTATCACTCAGCAGGGAGAACCATTTTTAAAATCACCGAACAGTAACCAAGGAAGAGTTCTGGAGCATGTGGCCGAACTGGCTCACTGCCCACATCCCAAGTTAACTCGCTGAGATATTTGCATATGAAAAATGTTGTTGCATAGCCTTGGAGGGACTTTCCAGCAAAGGCCCGGGCTTGGCTTCTACACTGTTCCTGACTGAAAGATATGCTTCAAGCACAAATAAAAATAATGCAAGTCTCTTTGTGAGACACTTGCACAGTTTAGCTTCAGGTCTACTAATAATTGGAGCACTGTGAGCAAGTAAGTCACTTGAATTCTCCAAAGCCTAGTTTTTCTCATTTGTAAAATCGTGGTCCTGGACTTTGTTTTAAAGTCGTTTTCAGCAATGATATTTTATGTGTTGGCTGTTGTCCTAGATCTAGCACTAAAAATAAATTTTAAAATCTTGATTGCTTAAAATGTACTTTTCAATTTCTGCAGCACACACATGTCTTTTCTCTCTTGGTCTTGTGAGGTAGGTGTAGCAATTGTCTTCCCCATTTCAAAATGAGACCACCAAGGCTCAGAGAGGTCAGGTGCCCCAGAAAGGCAGTATATTTCCCCCAGCACAGCAGTCTTTTGTGGACATCAGGAGACTCTCATTCCCTGGATTAATTCTCTGAAAATGAGGTTCCCCAATCAGCAAGATCCACGCCACAGAAAACCTGATCAATGGCATGTATGATGAAGCAGAGATGTACTCCCCAAATTCAAGGCAAAGGGGGCAATTGCTGTTGCTTAGCAAGGAACTAGACAAATGCATGAGAGTAATGATCAAGCTGTAATAGGACACTTTCTAAGCTAGAAAAAGCCCAAGTTATCAGATGAAAAAGGCTCACCACGTGAAGGAAAGGTTGAGACACACTCTTGCCATAAACTCCACAGCCGACGAGTATCATACAATTGGAAGGGAACCTCAACTCCTAGCTTCTCCCTGAAGAGTGAAGGATTTGGACCACACATCGAGAGCCTAGAAGCTAATACTCGCACCCAAGGGACAGGTCCCCAAAACATCTGCCTCTGAAAACCAATGGGCTAGTGTCCACAAGTCCCACATGACCATAGCAAACAGAAACAGTTCTCACCAATGGGTGTGGGAGCACTTGTCACAATGCCCCCAGGGCTTCATGCCCAGCAGGCAGGGAACAACACCAGCTCTTCAGCCTTTCCCTGTGGGCTTGATGGCCCAGAACAGTGGTCAAGTCTCCTTGTGAGGGAAAAAGCCTTGATTAGGTGGGAGTCTACCCCGTTGGAAGCTGAAGGATTGGCTGAAAACTAGGCTGGTTTAAATCCAGATCCACAAATCCAGGGAAATGTAAAGTCTAAGACCCCAAGGAACCAGAGCAGTAGGTGTATGTATGAGATGCTCATGAGCTGCCCTCCCTCATTTTACCCAGCATTAAAAATACCCTTATGATAGCTATGACCTTACATAATGTTTTGAAGGTTAAAAGGAAAGTTTGGTTCCATGGCTGAGATGCCAGAGTGCTGAGGAGTTAGTCTTTCTCTTCTAGGAAGAAAAAAACAGAGTCTGGAAAGTAGGATGGCAATAGTGCTTTCCATAAAGTTTTAATAAAAATTAAAGACTGACAGTTTGAAAATTAAAATGAAGTACATACACCTAGAAAGATGAAACTCACCAAATTTGGTAAGTTACTTTTATGTTTTAAGAGACAGCTCCATTAATGAAAAAAGATAATATGCTCTCTGCCCTCAAATCTAATCAATGATTACAAGGAGATTCCAGAAGAAACTTTTTTCCCATTCAATTTCAGGTGATTTCAATGATATAAATTAAATATGAATAAAAAGTTCTACAAGAACCAACATGGCACAAGTCTAATGGCACTGAGAATTCTCCACTGATCTGTAACTGTTTACCACCTCTTGAGAACCCACAAATGCATGAAGAAAAGCCTCTTCTCTCAAGGAAAGTTACTCAGCAGAAGGTCAGGTAGACAGGATTCTCATTTTTCTCATGCATGGTGATATACGGCAGTGTCCCTTTACGTACAGACCCAAGTGGTAACACTTGTGATGACCAAGTGAAGGGTGGCCCAGGGCATCTTGCCAGGAGAGCTAGGTTCAGGTGGTGAAACCAGAACAGGAACTTGGGGGCCAGAACTCAGCAGGAAGACATGATGTTTCTAAATGCCGCTTGTGTATGGCTGAGAGGTGCAGATCCCAGCAACATGGGTTTCTCCTATTGCTAGAATATCCATGTTCTTACTTGTCATTTTCACCCTCTACTTAAGGTGCCTTTTTATAATAATAAAGGTGAACATTTTATTAAGTGAAGGGACTTAAAATGGAATCATAAAGAAAAAGAAAAAAAATGAAATGAGTTCACTAACATAGGAGAGCTTTGAAAGGGGACCAGTGATTACTTGTTACTCATTCATCCATTCATGAAATATCTACTGAGGACCTGCTACCTGCCAGGCACTGGTCTGAGTGTGGGCGGCCCCCAACCCAACACGCTTACAGTGCCAGGGACACTGATGGGGGTGACTGGTCTAAATGTAGTGCCAGAGACATTGATGGTGGTGACCAGTCTAAATGTCTCATCTTGAGATACATGATTACCTAAACCAACTTCCTTTTGCAATTTATGATGAAATTAAATGATCAAGTGACTTTTTCAGAGATCACAGTTTGTGAAAGAATTGGAAATAATATCGTGCCTCCAAGTAGTCATGTGTTTGTGCTTGCGTGAATGTTTCAATTGGCTCTTTTGACAGGCTCAATTTTTTATGATTACATAGAGCAGAGTTACCAATGGTTGAAGCAAAGGCTTCAAAATCATGGGGAGGGAAAAAGCGAGGAACGAATAAAGTTAAATCGGATGCAGAGTTGCAGCAAATTCCTTCTAGACATCCCACAAAGGTGCATTTAGCTCACATTTATTTTTAGATACTTCACCAGAAAACAGTAACTGCAACGTCTCATTCCTGATGGTAGCTTCGGGCAAAGAGGAGGCATAACGTGAGAAAGATGCACAATGAACAAACAAGCAGCAAGCCCCTTCCACATAATGCAGATTTCAAAACTTTCACTCCAGTTCAAAGCCTAAAGGACTTGCAGCCAGTTGTGGGTGAATGTTAATGCTTTTTCCTGAATATCAGGTGTGAGTTAAGATAAATTTATGATCACTTAACTAAGAAAATATACTTCTGTCCCCAAACCTACATTCATTTTTTTGCACTATGTTCATTAGGAAGTCTCCTATGATGGAAAGCCTTTGTTTCTACCTGATTTATTTGGCTTAACCTATTCTTGACTTTATTGGATTATAGGGAATATTTTATCCCCTCTTAATAACAAAACCAACATATATCATGAGAGGGTAATACACTTTATTTGATTCCAGCTACCAGCCATTCTAGATTATTTCTCTGACCAGACAAAACTGGTAAATGCTCTTTGAAGACTTCTCTTAATATCTCAAAGGCATATCAAACTCAAAACATAAAAGTCCAATCACATGATGCATACTTCTTCCCAAAAGTTCCCGGAAGCCCCCTCCCAGCTCAGTGAATGGGCTACCCGCATTCTATCTCTAGAACATTGGAAGATAGAAAACTTCTATCTTCCTGTCTCTACTAGCTTAAGTCCTTCAACCAGCCCACCACTAAGAGTACTGATTTTTACCTCCTGACCACCTCATACATCTATCCTTCACTCCCTTCCTCCACTGTGTTTACTGTCATAGCTCCTAGCTGATATCTCACATCCATTGTTATTTATATCTAATCCACTCTTTCTCCTGAAGCAAAACAATAATTTCAAGATGAAACTCGGATCACATTGCTCATCTACTTAAACATTATTTGGCTTTGTTTTGTCTTCAATAGTAAATGGGCAGTCTGAGAAGTTCTTCCAAAATGATGATCAGAACTTTAACATGGCCTTGGTCTGGGTTCTCTACTCCTGCCTGTTCTCTATGTTCTGACTATTTTTGCTTTTTTAAAGTCCTTTAAATGAGATGTTCACTCCTGCCACAGGGCTTTTGCAGAAGCCGGCTACTCAACCCAGAAAGCTAACTTCACCTTCAATTCTCTTTGCCTCATTAAAGTCTTGTGATCCTTTCTTTTTTTTTTTTTTTTTTAGTTATCCTTTATTTAGGGGAAGTCTTCTCTGACTTCCGCAAATGGTATCAAATATCCCTATCATAAACTTTGAACATTTTATATACCTGT
>JAVSCE010020083.1:0-22668 GCA_032199065.1 Smutsia gigantea | reverse complement strand
CCCTGGGAACTTTGCTGATAAGGGTTTGGCATTAGTTCATTACTAGTAACACGAATCCTCAGTAGAGTCTCCTCTAGCTAACTCCCTGTTTTCCTGTAGGCAGAACAGGTGAGTTTTGTGTAAAATAAGAAGGAACCCTTATGGGAAGTGGGAGAAGAAGGAAGAGAGGATTTTCAGTTTCTTCCGCAGAGACCCACCATGTGGTGGTTTCATGTGGGAGCATGCTCTTGTACTGGGATCTAAACAGAGACTTCAGTCTCACACATCCTTTCTCATTGATTCTGTGGTAGTCAGTCTCTTGAGATGGCTTCTAAGAACCATGCCTTCTGGAATTTATGCCTTTGTTTGGTCTCCTTCCACAATCACAGTGAATTATGATTTGACTCATTTTAACCAGTGAAAGTCATACTAACCTTTAAGAAGTCCTGGCTGTCCTCACTTTTGCACTTTTGGGAAACCTGAGCTGTCATGTAAGAAGTCTAATCCCCAGCTGGAGAGACCACATGGAAAGACCTTGGGGAAGGGCCAAGCGGACAGCAGCAGCCCTGAACTACAGGAGGAGGGAGAGAGGCACAGCCTTCCCAGGTCCAGTTTACCCCCCATATGACTCCACTCCCATCTGTAAAATGACCACGACTGCATGAGAGATCCTAAATGAGATCAGCAGAACAGCCCAGATGACCCCAGTCAATTCACATGAGAGATAATAAAATGGTTATTGTTTTAAATCACTGGCTTTTGGGGGTGATTTGTTACACAGAAATAGAGAACTACATCAATGCACTTCTCCCAGGCCTCTTTGCCCATGTTTCTCCTTCCTAACTCTTTCTTTGCACATCATGGGAAAGTGAGATGTGAGAGACTATTGCATTGGTTCTCGCTCCAGTTTGTGGGCATTATACATCCATTTTTGGCCTATAAGCATGATGAGCCCATGGTTCAGATGTAGCATGTCAAGCCCGTGGTTCAGATGTAGCATGTCAAGCCAATACGAGGAGTGTACATTGTGTGGGCTTGGTTTGTTTTTTCTCATTGCTGATTTGGTGACATACTTAGAGATGTGAGGATAAATGCTCTTAAATGCAACCTATTAAAGTCCTTCCTGGATATCAGTAATAAACTACAAGTCAAATGTGTTTAAGACAATAAAAAAGATGGAATGAAAAGTTACTATAAATATTTTCATTTAACATTAAGACAACCAGAATTGTTAAATCTAATCCCCAACCTGCTTTCAATAATACTAGTATATTTATCCCCTACTGTGTACGATGTCTTCTATTTATTACTTTTGACCTGCATTCACAATGACCCAGCCACAGCGGCCTTCTTTGTCTTCCTCAAACACACCAAGCTTATTTCTGCCTCAGGGTATTTGGACTTGTCCTTTGGACTAAACACTATTAATTCCAGATATTTTCCTGTTGTCACCTTCTCTCGATTCTAGGTTAGCCATAATTTCATCTCTTCCAAGTAGCCTTCCATAGCAGCTGTATGCAAATTCAGGTCCCCAAGTAGTCGTTTCCTATCACTTCCCCCTAGTTTATATTGTCATTGCATGTATAACCATCTGAAATTTTCTCATTGATTCAGGGACTTGCCTTTTGTGTCACCCTCCACCAGTAAGACCCGTGTGTCAAGAATATTGCCCGTCTGATTCTCCATTATGTCCCCAGCAACCGGAACAATGCTTGGCATTAGTGAATGAATGGAGCAAGGAAGGAAGGAACTCTTACAACTTACCTTCAAGGAAGGTATTATTGTCCACTTTTTTTTTTCAGATGTGGGTTTTAAAAGAAGTCACATAACATGCTCAAGATGTTCCGATTTAAAGTAAATGACTTCTTTGCTCTTCACCCTATCCTGCTGTCCCCTCCAGGGCTTCCATGTGGTTAGTTTAGCAGATAAACAACTCCATCAAGCACAATCTCAAAGGGGGTCTAGAAAAGACCAAACAGACAACCTGACCAGAGTAAATGGCTACTCTCCTCTGCCAGAATCTCAAAACAAGCCCAGGGAACATTTCTCTCGTACTTTTCCCCCCATACATTTTAAAAGGTAAATAAGGTCTATAATGTTTAATTCAATGGTTAAACATCAAAAGCTGAAATCAATAGGTCTTAATGGTGTAATGAGCTTTTATTTCGCCAAAAATAACAGGTTACCCAAAAGTTGAAAATTAAGGTTATCTTCTGAGACTGAAAGCAGACAAAATGTTTAAGGAGATCAGCTGCCCAGAGAAGATTTTTACAAATGGATGGCTGGGAAGTTTTGTTAATATCCACATTCCAGCAGCAAGAACAAGGTGTGGCTATACTGTCATATTTAAGCTGTAGTGTCTAATGGGTGGGTAAGGGCCACTGGGAGTCCAGAAAAAGGAAACTTCAGTCATCAGAATTTGTCTCTTTCTAGTTCTGTGTAAGGATGGAAACGCCCAGAACAGAGACCTGGAATGGTAGCTGTAGCTCAGTGGTGGAGACAGATGGTGCATCGTGACACTTGACATTAAGTTCTTTCTACTAACATTCTGCTTTAGGATTGATTCTACATGTTGAAAACAAACTTCTAATTATGATTTGGCTTTCCTACAAGGTGAAAAGAACATCTGGTCTTCTTGTCCACTATTAATAATTGTCATTGGCTATGAAGACAGTGTCTGAAATGCCTGACTAGCCTGTGTCTGTACAAGAGAGAAGGATGGTTCCTAGATCTGTTAGGTCTGCTAATAGATCTAGGCTGAGACAACTCAAGATCATGCTTTCAGACTCTTAACGTGGTAGCCCATCCAAATGCTATCTCAGGGGTCTTTCCCTGAGCTGATTCCCTGTGTGTGTTGACACTATCACAAAAAGGATGAATTATGTAACCACTATACAGACTCAGTACTGTATCTTTGTGACAACCTTACCAGCATGGAAGCAGTGACACTCAGAACATCAGAGGAATTAAAAGAAAAAAAAGAAAAACTACGATTTGTGTATGTGTGTGGTGGTGGGGTGGGGGACTGAGGTTAATTTTCACTTTCCTTTTTTTTTTTGACAGAGATTACAGAGAGAGAACAAAGAGGAGAGCTCTATATCGTTATATTGTTAATTTAGCCAAATTCTTAAATGCATCAGAAAAAAAAAATCATGGTGGTCCATCTATTTGATTTAGTTATGTTGTATGTGATGGTGGACGGGGGAATAAGACATAAGGTCAACTTCTATAGGTTAATTTTTCATTGTTATTTTTATTGACCTAGATGCTGTTTTTCTTTTCCAGATAAATGCCTGTAATAGTTTTTTAAGCGATTGAATCCACCCACTCATGATTTTGGCATTTCCCCTGGGTGTGACCTAATACAGTAATAACTGCAAACTTTTTCACAGATGCTCAGAATATAGAACTGCATCATTAAAAAATAGCAATACTTACCAGGGGTATGGGAACATCTGTGATAAACGAGAAATTAGGTTTCCATTTCAATGCCCCTGGCCTCTTGGAAGAAATGTTGTCTGTAGCCCACAGTGCTGCAGTTGTGACATCTCATATCTGAAAACTGTGATTCTTTTTCTGGTTTTCTTGTCACAAATCTTGTCACCAGTGAAGAAAACTTGTTTTCAATTTCTACATTTTTTTCTTCATTAGAAGGAGTTTATAGACTCTCCTTAAAACCACTTATCAAATAATACTTAGAAAAGCAGAAATGAAAATCCACACATTTTATCTGGGACTATTATAATCTTAAATAATCTAGCCTCTCATTTTAATCTTTGAGAGGTATTTTTAGCCTTGTAAATTATGGTCCCCAAACCAACTCACAATCACATTTATAGATTTCAAAGCAAGGTATCTCACTAAATATAGGTACATTAGAAGGAGAGATATGTTATATGTCTCTTTATATGTAATATATATAAATATTAGCCAGCACACCATTTACAGTAAATATGTTCTTTCTCATAAATCTTCTAACATTTTTAGCCCAAGACGTACATTCACTAATTGTCAGGTACATAGAACCTTGTATAAATTCAAGAACATCCTTCATATATTTGTTTGGATGTCAAAAAATTTAATAAGTATGGGGTGCTATTCACTTGTCTTATTGTTCTTAATTTTAGAAAATCAATATAATTTTAGACTGAGGCATGAAGCATAAAAGTTCTAAAAACAAAATACTTTTTATATTTATCCTATAATGGATATATGTTCATGCATTGAATGGCAAACCACACTGGTAAGTATTTCTAGCATTATGCTCACAAGCACTGGATCTTTGCTTTTGTTTTTAGGATCTTCTGGCACTGATTAAAAGAAGTTTGCATACGCAACTTATTCACATTGCTTTATTTTGTTCTTGTTGTTGGTATTGTTCAGTTAACACACAAAAAAGGTATTTCAAGTCATCATATCCTTGCATTTAACCAGCAAAAGAGTAATCTTGAAAGAAAACATTTTACAAACTGGACACATACCCTGTTTATTTTCTCTGAAAATTGTACTCCATAAAGCAAGCCCATTTTTAAACCTTTCCCAATATTATACAAAAATATTCTTATGCAAGTAATAAATTTATCTTTAAACATCCAACTTTTTTGAAATTTAAACCAGTCACACCAAAAGTTATCATTGTTAATTTTTAATCTAAACATAGAACACCTTGTGCTTATACAAACTGCTATCATGTGCTCATATACTCTTTACATGGATCTGGCAAATATACTCTGCCATTATGTATTAAGTTATGTAAAAAAGTATAATCAGTGCAGAACTTGCCTATTTTTAAACAATGTTCTTTAACCATCCTCATCTGTATTTATTTATATATATAATTCCTTTTTGGAAAAAATTTAAGGCAAGTGCATTCAAAATTACAAAATCACTATCTCTATTGCTAACATATGCAGCATTCATATTTAGTGAGTGATCTTCTTCCCTCTTAAAAATGAAAGTACAAAATGCTAAGTGTTATACTTGCTACAGTCAGTTATGTAGTCTTACCTGTAAGCCATAGTTAAAAATATTTAGAGATATCAACAGAAAAAGATACTTGTCTAATGCTACACCAGCAGGAATCCCTATCTCTTTCCTGTAATTTCTCATAGCAGGTCCAGTTTCCTCATGAAAATATACAGCAAGTTATGCAGATCCCCGTTTTGAAGATGACTGTGAATACATGGACACCTCGTGGTGCAGAATGCTTAAAGGGCAGTACCCATAAGCTCGCCAGTTGTACATGTACTTAATTCTGTTGTGTTTCTATTTCACTTCAGTGATGGCACCGATTCTGTAAAGTAAGAGAAAACTAAACAAAAATTTATCAGTAACTATCTCTAACGTTGGGTTTTGTTGAGGACATGTTATTTGCCAAGGACATAATTTAAATGGAATCTGAAAAAAATAAGTTATTTCACAGCCCTGGAAAAATAAAATCAACTAAAAGATAGGAAACCCATGGGAATAGCTTAGGTGTTTTCACAGACTTTTCTTATGAGAGTTGCTGAGTGCAGTAAGTCCCCCATTTTTATAAATATATAATTCAGGGCTACCGTGTAATGGAAAAAGTAGGAAATGGAAACAATTGCAGATTTTTTTATGGGAAAAGCAAGAATGAGCTGACTCTCCTTCATGATGAAATGCATGGTTAAAGAAAAGTTAGTTGAGCAGAAACCTGGTATTTATTTTTAGCCTGTGCAAAAATGATTTCCTGGATAATTTCTTGGTGTAGTGTATTATCTTGGGAACTCATGTAACTATTTGTTTAATGTAGCACATGTATTAAAAGATATTTAAGTGTATTGCTAGTGTGTGTTTTTAATTAGAATGTACACACATTACATGTTTGCACACATGTACATTAATTTAGCACACTAAATGCTTCATGTTCTCAAAGTTGACAGTTTTGAACTGTTGTTGGCCAGAACACATTCTGAAAATAAATCAAGCTCAGTTGGTATTTTGTCTCTTTCAGTTTAGTGTAGAAATAAAAAGGCTATACTGCCCTCAATAAAATTCTACCATTGAGTGTTAGTTTTTGGATGGTCTAGTTGTTATAAAACCGTAGGTGGTAGGAGGACCTACACTGGCTGTGCAAGTCACTAGGATAAGGGTGGAAAAACTTAAATGAACTCCCTAGAAACTCTTCTGTGTGGGTACTCTACAAAGAAGGTTTAAGAATATTTTCTCCCAACTAACAGGAGGCAAGTCCTTGAAATACACATATAGGATCAGTGACATGATCAGTTCTTGAGAATCAGACATCAAATAAGGCATTCTACTTAAGAAACAGATGCTAGCAGCCACATCACTGGTATTCATTCCTGGCATAGCAAGGAACATGAAGATCAACATTAACTCAGTGAGGAAAATATATGTGGCTGAAAATACATTGTCAGAATAAGTGATTGAGGTGTTAAATAAAGAATTAACTGGTTTGTCATTGTTATGTAAGTAATCATTTTGCTGAAATAATGCAATATGATGCATTTAATTCATCTCACAAATAAGTATCTATATTTATTAACGCTGCATGAATATAGTATTGGACTTTATGTCATTCACTAGAATAGGGTTCTTCAAATTAAATGATCAGAAAAATTTCCTGGGGTTCAAGTCTTTTGAAGTGTGAGCCAGTAATCTAGGCTTTTAGCAAATGCTACAAGTAACTGTTAAGCTAAACATTTGGAAAAATCTTCATTAGAGCTCATCTTTTGATGAGTTCATCGTTAACATGGGGGAAAATAGTTGTTAATTTAGTCTAATTTAACAGATCTGATATTGATATATTTATTTTCACAACCAATATCTTTGGTATCCTTGTGTAGTTTGTTACTTTTCTTCCTAACAGAAACAGAGTGACAAAATAACTGTATTCTCTTAGAAAGAAGGTGTATTTTTAATTAATGCTTAATTATTAAATAGCTTATTTTTTCTACAATGGTGGAATTACTTTTTTGATGTCATATACTTCATGACAAAGTTGAACTCTTTTTTTCCCCTTCTTTTTGAGATATTCTCAAGTAAAGTGTAATTGTCTATATAGTTCAGTTTCTTTCAGTACTTTATTTTAAATTCTGATGAACAAATTAGGAGCAATTGTTAAAAAAGGAAGACCCAGTTTATGGTGACATTCATCCTCTGCAAACTTTAATCTTGTATTTCAAAGACTGACAGCAGTTGTAATGACAGAAACAACAAATCCTATACCTGTGTTTCTCAGAGAGTGGTCTGTGGGCCTGCACATTAGAATCACCTGGGAAGCTTGCTGAGTAAATAGACTGGGACCTACTCCAATACTACTGGAGTTCAATCTGAATTTTCATTTTGAACAAGCTTTCCAGGCAATTCTTTGGAAGCCTAAAATTTGAGATCTACATCTTTGGCTCCTATAGTTTTCAACTCTGGTTGTGTTATAGAATCACCACGAGAGTTTACTTAAAAAAAAAAACTAACAATAGGCACAAACCCCCAGAGTAACTTCATCTAAATCTCTGAGGCTCTGGAAGTTTTTAACCCTTCCCAGGTGATTCTAAGTGCTCCTAGGTGTTAGAACTATTACCAGGAGGCCCATTAGAAGAATGCTATGAAAGAACTATTTCGCCCTCTCCCAGACCTTTATGTCACAGTATCAAGCATGCCAAAATCCTAATTTCTATTCACACAGTATAATGTTTACCAATTTCCCATTTTATTTAGGCGAAGGACGCTGAGATCATTAAGAAAGGATTTTCATTCAGGTCCTAGTTTTCCTTCCAATTCCTAATTGTGTAAACACTTCTTTATTGCCAAGGACAATACGAGGACCGAGATAGTTCATTGCTTCATTTAAACCAGCTATTGATTTTTATAACCTGATAGTTCTGTTTGTCATTTCCATAGGCTTTTGGCATGTTTTTCAGTTCTGTTTTTGGGGGTGTTTACCTTTTTTTTCCCAGAAGTTAGAAATTTTGACTGTCTTAGCAGTTTTTCCATACTCCAGTCATTCATGAACCATCTTGCTGACTTTTGCCATGTATCACCTTTCCTAGACTATTATTTACTATGTCTTTATTTAAATCATCTAATTATATATCATTCTACCATATAAGCAGAACTAGAAATTGTATCCATAAAGTCAAGTTTGATGCACTACTTAAATTTTTAAAAAATGCTAACATATTTTAAATCAAATATATAACTATTCAAATAAATACCTCCCTCTGTGTACCATCTAAAACCAATCGATATATCACTGGGACAAAAATCCCCAATTTAGGTAAACATTGTCTAAAATATTGGTTAAATGTAGATGCTCTGTATCTTTCAGAACTTCACCCTCCCCGCCCACACACACATTCGTATCACTAGGCATTAAACGTCGATTGAAAATGCAAGTTTCATCAGGGAATTTGTTTGAATTACTTTTACAGGTCATCTATAAATGCTAAATATCCCACAGCAGTAGGTGAGTGGGTAACCACTGTTTTAATTCTCTTAATATTTGCTTCACTCTGTTTCTATTTCTTTAGTAAGTGGAGATCTGTTATCAATTAAGAATCTCCTAGAAATAAGATGTTTCATGAGTATCAGTCCTTTATATGAGCATAATTGAAAGTTCCTGAGAATTTATGTGTGTGTGACGTGTACAAACAGTCCCAAATATTCTTCAACTATAGAGTTCTCATCTCACCTGATTTTTTTATAATGGGTCAGGTCCTATGCTTCACAGTTTAAAATATAATATGCAAATTATACACCGAGTCATAATCCATGGAACGTTTTAACTTTTGCAGTAGAAGTTATTTTTTTACATTGAAAAACCCTACTGAGGTAGAAATGACCACATAAAATTTAGAGTACATTAATTACCTTGAAATCCAACCCAAAATAACCTAATAGGGTTTTAAAAAAATATGACTCCATTTGCATAATGATTTATCTTTCCTTCATCTTTGATAAGTGCTCCTTAAAAGGCTGTCCTTAAGATACGAATTCTGCCTCTACAGCCCATTCATTCTAATAGGTTTATGGTTGTTCACTTGTGATGCTTGTGATGGAGAGATTTACCACAAACCCCCTACCCCCAAATAAATAAATCATGTTTATTATCTTTAACATAAAATGAAAAGTAAGGACAAAAACATTTCCCTTTATGGATGACTGTGCACTACAGGTAGGTGCAAACAGAGTAGAAAAATAAAATAACTAAAGATCTTGGTCACTTTAAAATATTACGTGAGGGGACTTTATTTTAAGGGCATTATGCAAGTAGTACCTTGAAAAGAAAGGAGTAAAACACCTGGGGAGCAAGAAATAAGGAAAAGAAACAACAAAGAGGATGCACACATTATCATTCCTTTCATTTCTGTTTCTCAAAGAATTTTATGAAACAGATGAAGATGCAGAATTTAACCTTGAAAAGATCATCAACATGTTAATGACTTGTAAGTGATCGAGTTTGGGACTCAAACCTCTCCACAATCCAGTCATGAAGAAAAAACTAGGGATTGTAAGTGGGACTTGATTTTTTAACAAGGTTTTCCTTTTTGTTCAGCCAATTGGCCATTTCTTAAGTCCCTTTCTTCACAATGATAATAGGAATTAAGTCTAAGCATTACAAGATTACAGACGTAAACAGAGAGGGAAAGAAAAGTATAAGGGTTATCAAATTAACGAAGGTACTTACATAGGTTCCAACAACACATTATTTAATTTATTTTCAGCTATTATCAGGTAGAAACCAGAAGAAACATTTGTAGCTTAATAAATAATTTAATTTCTTGAATTTCTATGTAACATATAAATTTATTTTTACAGGATATATAGAGAGCATACTCATAGAGAGCAACAGACTTATGAAACGACTATAAAACACAAATTATAATTCAAGTTTAAAATTTCTCATTTTTACACTTGTATTCATCTATTTTCCTATTGCTAGTCAAAGCAAAACCAAATATATAATTGTAAGTATTCTAAGAAAAAAAGGTGCGTCTCCATCACCTACGCATGAGTTACATACATTCTAGATTGTACAAAATCAAAGAGGGTAGGCAAAACTAAAGGGAAACACTATGTAAAATTCACTTTTTACTGACTGTTGAACATATCTGAGAGTGTCTGAGTTTAAAATTTGACATGAACGCCAGCAGAGGAAAGTGACTAACTTCACTTTCCTATTTGGGTTCCCTCAAACTCTGAAAATGTAAAAGTTTTTTACAATTCAATAGCAGATTATATGAACATATCTCCACTACTTTGGTGGAAAGAACACACTAAGGATACTAGTTACCAGGAGCATATGCTGCAAGGAATATGGACAACTGTCCGTGTTTCCTAACATAAAGATGTCTTCATCTCAGTTGAGAATTACCCTAAAACACTCACATCTGATCTCCCCAAATTTAGTCTCTCATTTACTAGTTAAAGATAGATCCAAATTACCTTGCCATATGTTCACGCACTATGTAACATGTCATTTTACATTAAATCTTTTTTTATGACCAGCATGCCCTTTGAAACTTAAGGTTATCTGGACTACGAAGATTGCAATTTACACAACATTAATATTACATGGAATAGCCTCAAGTTCATGTGCAGTTGTTCAGTTTCTAATCACTTAGTAGTGGAGGGAATACAGGGTAATGATTTAGAGTGACTGCTTTTTTTAGAAAGAATACTTTTCAGGCTTGTGGACCCTGGGGAATGCATCAGTGTGGGTAATGAATGGTAGAAAAACAAGAAAGTGCCTTACTTTACTTACTTTAATGAAGAATTCTGAAACATGAGTTTGTCAGTGGATTCAGAGACTTTTCAGAGGAACATTTACTAAAGCACAGAAGGAAATTTTTCTTGTCATATATCTATGTTTGGAAAATGGAGAGATGTTTTGTATTCTGAGCCTGGAAGGAAGAAATGGAACTTGATGGAAAATTAGAGCTGAGTTCTTTCTTTCAGTCTGGACATTTTCTGTGCATGTATCTGAAGTATGATGATGAAAACACACATAAGATTAGGATTAGGATTAATTCATCACCATCATTCATTTCTTTTCTCAAATTTAGGCCTCACAACTACTTGTGACAGTATCTTAATTTGTAACAGAGCACAAACTTTCACCTTGCTGCCAATCAAGAGCAAAAAATAAACACCACCCACTTCGGTTTATTCTAAAAATTCATCATATTGCCACTAAGTCATATAATAATTCCTGCAGCTGGCAAAAGCACAATTGTTGAAAATCAACCAATTCTAAATCTTGGCCTAAGAAAACTGGGTCCCTTTGGAAAAACATGTCAGCTGGTTGTTTCTTCTGTAGTGCATTTATTCTTAGTTTTGTTGTAGGAAACATGATTAAATGCAAATCATGAAGAAGTTTAATGAAATAAGGCATCATGCCAAATTATATGATTTCATGTTCCCATACAAACTATCTTTTGAGTAAATGAGTAAACTATCATAGTAATAGTAATCAATTCTCATGTATCTTGGCATGAATTACTTGTCATCATACAAGCCATTTCCTCACAATGAACCAAGTCTTCCACAAAATTGAGTCATGTTGGAAGAGGACTTGACTCTGTATGTCAAAACAACGATAACCATCCTGTGCATTTTCATGAGTGAAGGTAAGGACCAGTAGCCCTAACAGCGCCTGTAAGATAGCTGGTTTATCTGAATGTCAGTTTCTGAACCTATGCTCTAGGTCAAAACATCAACAGCTTTTTAGGTGATGGATATCTTTGACACTCACATTCAGGAAAAAAACAGCTCTGCACATAGTCACAGTTATGTCTGGGATTTCAAGAGCTTCATTATTTACTTTAATCTCTTTTATAGACTCAGGGTGTCCTTGAACCCAAGTTAAAGGTCTGTTATTAAGAATAATCACAATTTGACTGTTGGTTACTTCCTTTGCTCAGGAGAATGAAGTGGGAATGGGTTATGACTAGGCAAGGAATAGCTCTGCCTCCACTGACAAGTCTTTTTAGGGAACTCAGTTCCATCATCATCTCTTTGTAACAACTATTATCTATTGGCTTAAAAGATTCTTCAGTGATAGGGAATATGTATTTGTAGGTGGGATTTCCAACCCATATAATAATATTTCACCTGTCTTAATCAACTATGACAATAATGGAAAATAACGACCAAGCAAGTTCAGATCAGAGGCAGTCAGGGCTTTTCCTCTTCCACGTCTGTATGTTCTCTTAGCTCCATTCAGTCATTTCACTTGTACAATACTGATGGTCTCCTTGGAACTTCATTAAGCTTTCTCCTAGGACTAATGATACACACTTAAATTTGAAAAAAAAATTAAGCACAAGATAAAAAAAAATATTTCTTAGAAAAAGGGAAACTAGGGTATCATTCCAGAAACAGAAAATAATTTACAAATGTATGAATTAATATTTTCCCAGCAATGGTGATCTTAATTTACATAAATCGTATCTGTCAAAGTTAATGACTTCTCTAGGATAAACAAAACTTACTTGGAGCTTAGGGATTTTGGCTCTCAGTTAATATTTGCTCTTGTTATAAAACGCTAAATAATAATGAAATAAGGAAGAAACAAGTATATCTAGATATTAAAGATTAAGTCAATAGTGTTTAAATACATATATTATGAAGACGATAATAAACACAAAATGCTTGAAAAATCAGGAGTTTGGTTACAGAAATATAGTACGTTTGGGTCTCTTAACTCACTATGACTTGGATTTATGTCACAGATTTGATTAAACTTAAATCAGCTGGCTGTATGAGATACAAATTTCTTCTCTGCCTATAGGAGACCTAAGGAATGGATTACAAATTAAATAATCAAAGATTTGAGCACCAGTATAAAAGGTAAGACGCTCATAGGCAGCAAGTAGAGGTTATATGAAAGAACCAGATGGATTTTGAATCCATAGCATGTCACTCGGAGTCTGAGCAGCAACTGATGAAAGAGGAAAAATGTGCCCAAGTCCAGAAACCCATTCTCTCTCTCAGCTTGGCTAACATAGTCATACTTTCAACTGTGTTTTTACAACTAGAATATATTCTTGTCCCCCACAGCCCCCACCAAAAAAAAGAGAAGGATGAAATCTAAGCACTAGGGAAAATACATTTTTTTCTTTTATTGTGAGTTCTAACGGAACTTTTGTTAAACATAGAGCATGTGAACACATGACAGCTTCCTTCATTTGTTCTCACATGGAACTGATAGAGGAATACTTGGGAGGAATGTTTTTAAAGCCATATATAGCTTCTTCTCCATTTACTGTATTAAAAAAAAAATATGACAAAGCATTAGAGGAAAAAAAGTTTCTTAAGTTGTGAGAATATCAAATATTACCCATCCATCCCTGAATCATGCTATTCAAAGTGCTTAAATCTACACTAAAAATAGAACAAAAAATGTACTCCCAATGCAGCTAAATTAACACCTATGAACGCCTAAAATATGACTGTGGTCTGATTACTTCCTCTACATTTATTCCACACTTCCATCGTGCACTTAAGAAAATTAAAAAACAAAGAAACACACCAGGCCATTGCCATGCTTACAGTTTTCTGAGCACTGGGGGAGTCTGGAATCCAGTCCAATGAGGTTCACTGCCACCAGTCCCTGACAGGTGTCCATAATACACAGTAAACAATGGCCTTCTTGGATTCTGAAAATAACCCAATGTACAAAGCTGACCTTAAAGTGTATGTGTCCTTGCAGCTTCAGTTCTGTTTTGAGAAAATATGACATAGATCCAAAGGGAGCAAGGGAATAAGGAACAGATTATAGAGGAGGACCCAGGTGAGTTGTCAGGGAAATGGACATTTTTTTCCAGCAAATAAAAATCAATGCACATCCCGAGGCTCCTTCACTTTGTCACATAAATACTGAGACCTTTGCATTGTCACAGAATTCTTATACTCATCTCTCATACATGTGCAATTCAATCTTACCTCCCCAATGAACTCTTCTGAAGTTTACACCTTCTTTTTTGTGGCCAACGCACACCATAGTATTGTGAGAAAAACTGTATAATTGTTTTCTCATTATATAGTGGTAGGAATAAACCAAACATACAAAAGTCACTACACAAGCTCACAGACAATGACTGGAATGGAAGCTCCTACAGTGAATCACTAAAGTAATGTATAAGTTCTATTACCAGTGTTTTCATCACATTGGATTTTTTAAAACTAAAAGCTACTTAGGTAATATTTCCCTTTAACAATTCTGCCCTCTGTAAGTTCCTTTATGATTATTGATTTTGCATCATCTTCAATATTAATATGTATTAGCTGCTTATGTCACTGACTTCAAACACAAAGCTACATGGTAAGGGATGAATTTCCTGGGAGCGTCAGCTTTCTGAAAGATAGAATTATACAGTTAAAATAAAACTAATGTTTTATACAGTAAAATTATATTAAACACTTTCTCATCTAATTTAAAAACTATCTCAGGTAATAATGTATATTTTGAAAATACTGATTTCTGTTGGTATTCATATGTTTGACCTCCTGGGTTCCTATATAAACACTTTGATACTAATAAGTGTTGCTTAGGTTCACAAACTGAAACCAAACACTTAATTCTGAATGTAGCATTGAAAATTAAACATAGTGAATTAACATTTAAATACAAGGGGATCCCATAATAAGTTTCACAGATTTGTTCTGACTCTTTAGAAAATAACACACTTTGTATAATACAAGGTGACAAAACATATTTGATGACACATCCTGTCCTTCCCTTTGGTTTGGAAGCCTTCAATGTAAATTTCATTTTGACTTGTGTTGATTCATCCTTTTGAGTTAACTTGCCTGGCATTTGCACATAATCTCATTTGCAGAAAAAATTATAGAGGGAAAAGAGGAAGTAGAATATTAAACAAAAACAGCCACAAACACATTCATGCCTTTCCAGGAAGTGATCAAATATAGGGCTTGATTTTTTTGTTTTTGCTTTTTTTTGTTTTTTTTGTTTTGTTTTGTTTTGTTTTTGTTTCTTTTGTTTTGTTGTGTTTTTATATATATATATATATATTTATATAAGGGTACATCAACTCATTTAAAAAACGGAAACAACACTCTCTCCCCCATTTTCATCCCCTTGATCTTCTCTTCTTAGCACTCTGTAGTGGTCACCGTCAGGTGACTAGCACACTTTTGGGTCTGGAGTGTATTCTGACGAGCAGTGAATTAAATGTTAAGACAGTTAGACCCACCCCCACCCCTCCTCAGAGTTCACACATCATGCCGCCATTGGAAGGGTAGAGGTGGCGAATGAGGCGGGACAAGGAAGAGATTCAGTGCTCTGGTGGGCGGGGCCCTCCTACGAACAAGTGTTCTTCTTATCTTTTGTTTGGATTCCCAAATGGCAATGCTGGCATTTGTTGCGTTGCTTTCTGAAGGCCCATTTGGCCCAGCTGATCCTAGGCAGAACCCAAGAGAGGATCCGGTGCTCCTTGTCCCATCGGATTGATTTGTCCAAGCACCCCAAGGAAATGTTAAAAGCAAAACAAAATCAAGAAAAGGAAATAAACCCATTCTAAAACTAAATTAATTAAGCAAAGAAGGGTTTTCTATCTATATATAAGTCTCTTCTTTAAAAAAATGTAAATTTACAAATTCCAATGACATATAAAACAAAGTCAAAAAATGTAATGGTAAGAGACATGGTAAAACAGGAAGACACTGATGCTACAAAGAAATTGCAAAAAACATATGTACAAGACCCTGTTTTTCCTCGTGTTCTAGAGATTGTAATGCATGTTTTTAACAGCAGCAGTCGAGGATTTAGTTCCAGGCACTGGACTGCAGACTCCACTCAAGCTCCCAGGGACTGGGTGTCCCTTACTTTTCTGTCACCAAATCACACTGGATATACTGGTCTCTCTTGGCAGCAGTGGCAGGATGGCACTGTTTGTGTGGGCTTCATCTGGATTCTGCTCCCTGCTTGATTTTGTCTGTGGCCGCTGCCCATTGATGAGTGTCATAGGGATGTTACAATAGGTATGCTGATTTCCTATGGAGGTAAGAGGCAGGGTGCCAGTAGGAGGTACGTCGTACTCATAGCTTCGGTAGTAGTGTTTCTGACGCATTTGTGAATGGTACGTGTTGTGAAAGGTGGAACGGAGATCTGGATGGGCAGTGGCTAGAGCTGTGGAGGTGGCTGCGGCCATGGAAATGGCCGAGACAGTCTGCAGCTCCCCAAAAGGCCCCTGCTCACTAACATCTAAAGCCTGCTCATGTGTAATGGGTTCTATCCTCTTAAAAGGCATTTCATATTGTAAACGTTTCCAGAACTTAGAGTTCAACTTGTTGCATTTTGGCCCATGCCATTTGATAACTGTCAGGAGCTTGATGGTGTGCTTGAGGGCCTCCACCTCCTGGTAGTTCATAATTCCTCGTAGTTCACTGCATTCAATTAGTATCACTTTAATTTCTCCAGTCACAAGCATGTTTCGAAGTCTAGTCTCCAGCTCAAAGATGCTCCAGCCCCTTCTGACTACATAATTTGGGGTCATGACAATAATCAGCCGCTTGCTTTGATCTACGCACCTTGCCACATCTTCAATGTATGCTACAAAAGAGAAAAGAGTAAGTCAGAATGAGTGAATCAAACATTTGGTCTGGAAAGCCTCAGTACATTCTCTTTGACACATTACCTAAGACTTGTTGTTTGTTGGGTAGTACCTTGAGAAGATGAGAATAGTCAACGATCACTTTGAATAGAGTATGAGCTTTGCCTCTCTCAATGTTAGAAATAATTTTCCTAGGTACAAATTACTCATTTGGTTTCTTTATATGTCAAGGCTCATAAAAAGAGATACTTTATAGAATAATAGAAGGAACTCCTCAGAGGTAAAAAAAAAACATTAAGTTTCATATGAACACATAATGACATCTTTTTCTTGAGAAACTGACAGATACAATTTTTGAAGTAAAGAACCAAAAGTTAAAGTTCTGTCTAAAAAATGATGATACACAGACACAAGAATATACACACTCCCAAATGAAAACATTGACTTACTTCCAGTTGGGATTAAATCTCTATCTGGTATAAACAACTTATATCCATAATGCTTTTCAAGCATATCAGGTAGGATTTCAAGAGCAAAGCGTTCCTCTTCCCCAGTCTCTTGATTCCATTGGTCAGGATCCACTTTGGTGTATGATAAGTATGCATCATAATCTTTATTGTCTGTCAAAAACATTACAGAGTAAAGTTGAACTCACTACTCTACAAAGAAAACAATAGGGCATGAAAACATTCACTTCTTTCCATGAACATTTCCAAATGTCTCACTTCTGGGAGACCCAAATAAGGAGCCATCATTAGTTTTCAATAATAATTCAATAATCCAAATGTTCTGTAACTAATTTGGAGGTATAAGGGGTCACATTTTCATTTTGTTGTTGTGAAGACAGTAGGAGAAAAATCAATGAAAAGAGCAGTGAAGTGTTAACTTCTAACATTTTTGATGCACAGACCATATATATGTGTGATGAAATCTTGACTGTTTATTAAAAGCAAATATTTGGGTAGTATGCTCTTATAAATAATTGTACAGTCAACTAATCATGCCTTTGGTCATTTTACCTAGTTGAAAAAAAAGAGAGAAAACTGCACTTGGCTTGACCATAGAGGAATGATTTTTAGATTGTGTGTACTGTGTGGATTTTCTATTGGGGAGAAAATAAAACCAAACTTGGAATAATTAATTTTTTGCTGGGAGCCAGTTCTTGGATTTGGGGACTGAGATATTATTATACTGAATTATTACAGAAAAACATATTGTTTTGTTGATCTCCATTTATCTTACACATAAAATGTTGCCAAATTATGTTTCATATGTTAATCAGTTTGACCATAAAAATAAAAAATTATAAATGAATGAAATTTATTTCTAAAATCTGTTTATTTCCTCAGTCTTCCTCCTTTTTACATGAGAACCCTTCAAATATTTGATGAATAGTATCATACATTATCTTTATCATAAGTTTTTAAACATCCCAAATGTCTCATTTATTGTTTCTAAGGAGAAGAAGTCTTTTCTCTTTTGGATAGTTTCTCATTTGCCAATTTCCTTTTCAGAATGTGATACCAGGATTCACAATTTACCTTAACTCTAAATACTACCAATACACTGACTCTACCAATATCAATATCCTTACCTCTCTTTTGTGCTTCCCTGATGATTGCCAGGGTATAACTTGATTATTAGATCAAGTTGAATTGAGTCACCCCTAAATTTCAGAACAAAATGACTTTGTATTTGGCATAGAAAATTCAAAACCTTTGGGTTGTCAAAGACAGAAGGACTGCTGTTCTGGGTGGCTTTGGGACACTGCTTTTGACTTCAGGGACACTGAAGCTCAGTGTTGGAGATCCATGTTTGTGTGTTCATTTTAGTAGTCTGACAATCCTGAGTCACTAGAAGTCATTCTATGTTTATAACTTGTTAGGGAAAACTCAGAACTAAGGGTTTACTGCATCCAAAACTAACAGAGGTGTATAAGAAACTAACAACTCCACTAGTGGATCCCTGGAAGAAAACTTTTAGCTATGGAAGATTTTATTTTTCAAAAATGCAGCTTTCAGGTAAAGAAAAAAGGTTTAGAAAATAGTAAGCATCTCAAATATGTCATATTTTGGTGCTTGGTATTTTCTTTATTCTTCAACCAAGATATAGTTGTATATATTATAAATAAAATTCAATTATCAGCAAAAATATTAGTTACATTTGCTATAACATGTCTATGTACATATACCAGCAGTTTATAGTGGTAC
Organism: Smutsia gigantea; assembly: GCA_032199065.1. Lineage (NCBI taxonomy): Eukaryota > Metazoa > Chordata > Mammalia > Pholidota > Manidae > Smutsia > Smutsia gigantea. Next base: position 3,920 of record JAVSCE010020083.1, on the reverse strand, counting down.
CATTTCATTGATACAAACACTTCAGTTGAATAACAAATCATAGAAAAAGGCACATATTAAGCTATTATGTAATACCAGTTAATATTTAATTAAAATGTCTGTGACTCAAGGAACACTTTAGAGTCCTGGTAAACTCTGGAAAAATGTTTTTCATATTGAGCATGTATTACAACAACTTGGAGGGCTTCCTAAAATAAAGACTGCTGGGGCCCACCTCCACAGTTTTTCATTCAGTAGGTCTAGAATAGGTCCTGAGAATTTGCATTTACAGTAAGCTCTCAGGTGATGCTGCTACTGATCCAGGGACCACACTTTAAGTAATTCTGCTCTAGGATGGGATACAGGCATCCAGAGGTCTCAAAAGCATTAAAAGAACTGTAGTCAGCTGCTAGGTAATTGGCCAGGGCACCACAAAACCTAAACACTGCAGCCTTAGCTCAATGATAAGTGATCCTGATAATTACAAGGCAAGTACTCAAAATAAAACAGCTGAAAACAACAGTTTCATCAACAAGGGGATATATTCTTGCCTAGATTAATACATACAATAGCCATATTAGGCTTACATTAGCCTCAGGAATTGGTGTTATGGCCTCAGTTAGTTTTCTATCTCTTTATGGCATCTAGACAAATTTACAGCATTTAAGCTAATATCTCCTAGAGAAGAAGGAGTTGCTCAGATGTAGATTATTTTGGTAGTAAATGTAGCTAAAAAGGCCCTTGTGAGCATCTGCAGCACAGCCTCAAAGCAATGGGACATTTGATTGATAGAAATCTAATTCCTCTCTTTCCCCAGATACACTGATGGGCTAGGCATTTATTTACCACCAGAAGCAAATTCCTCATTTGCAAGTTATCAGACTGAAGACAATGTGCCAGATACGATGCTAAATTCAGCAATGTTTTATGTCTTAAAACCATATGGATTCTAAGGTTTATTCCCTTTTCCCAATTACCAGCTGAATATTAATCTTGGGTAATATCTCTTAGATTGATTTTTACATGTAAGAACATATATTGACTAATCTTAATGTGTAAGAGCTTCATGTGACTGGAGAAACTTTGAAAATTTGACATTTTTTGTAACCATAGAAAAAAAATTATGCTAAGATTTTTAAAGCATAGATATGTGATCTTTTAAATTCAACTTAAGTTTATAAACATCTTAAAAGTAGTCATAACACGGTAGTACAAGAATATATTTCTTATTCTGAAGTTTATTCTCTAAATTTTAATTTCTGTAATTTAAGCCCTCAACTATAATTCTGTTCACTGCAGAGATGGAAAATAGCCAGCATATATGCCCTTTGTAATAATTTTTATAAATTCAAATACAGTCATTGATTTACTCTTTCTATGACTTTCAAGAGATTCTGATTGTGATGTCCCACAAAAAGGAAACACAGTAATGATATAAGCAAGATAGCCAACTAAGACATCCCTTGTATATAGCCTTTCAGCCACAATCCAGAGCCAGTCCTGTCCACCCAGGGACCCGTCAAATGACCACACATGAGCCTTCTCAGGGAGCTGGTGGGAGGTAATATTACACACACGGTAACAGGCTTGTTGACTAAGAACCCAACTGTGGACCTTGAAGGGGACACTTGTCCAGGTACTATTCTACTGAACAAGGTACTGGAGGTAGTCCCAACCACCCAGGAACCCACAAGATCCTTGCACACCTCAGAACCTGGTAACAAGCCCACCAACCATGGACCTCACTACAGACCAAGGAACAGCTTCAAAACTGGCTCCAACCCAGCATGACTTTGATTCTGAAAGAGGCAATCCCATTGGCTCAGGAAACAGACAGGAGAAGGATGACTTTTCCTGCTGAAATTAGGCTGTAAAGACTAGAAGAAGTGTTTGTTCCTTCAGATGCACAGACACAAATGCATGGATCACAAAGAATGAGACAAATATAACACCAAAAAAAGGACAGTAATAAAGCTCCAGTAACCAACCCCAAAGAAATGGAGATCTACAATTTGACAAAGAATTCAAAACAATTATCTTAAAGAAACTCAGTGAGATGCAAAGAACACAGATAGACAATTTACACACACAAAATCAGAAAAACAATACAAGAACAAATGAGAAGTTTTAATAAAGAAATAAAAACCATAAAAAAGAACCAGACAGAAATCCTGGAGCTGAAGAACATACTGACAGAACTACACAAATTCAACAGAGAGCTTCAACAACAAACTTGATCATACAGAAGAAAGAACCATAGAACATGAAGAAAGGTCATGTGAAATTAGAGGGACAACAATAACAAAAAGGACAGTAAGTCCTTACCTATTAATAATTATTTTAAGTGTAAGTGGACTAAATTCTCCAAAGAAAAGACAAAGAGTGGCTAAATGGATTAAAAAATAAGATCCAATAGTACACTGTACAAGATGCTCACTTTAGCTTTAAAGACACACATGAGCTGAAAGTGAAAGGATGGGAAAAGATATTCCACACAAATGGTAACTAAAAGAGAGCAGGAGTGGCTTTATTTATATGAGATATATTATATTTTCAATGAAAATCAGTCATAAGGAACAAAGAAGATCACTATATTGTGATAAAGAGGTCAATCCATCAAGAGGATATAACAATTGTAAATATTTTTGCACCCAATATTGGAACACCTAAGTATTTAACACAAATATTAGCAGAACTGAAGGGAAAAATAGACAACATAATAAAAGTAGTGGGCCTCAATACCCCACTTTCAATATTGGCTAGATCAACAAGATAGAAAATAAGGAAACAGAAGACCTAAGTAACACCATAGACCAAATGAACCTAACAGACATCCACCCAAAAGTAGCAAGATACACATTCTTCTCAAGCACACCAGAACATTCTTCATGATAGAGCACATGTTGGGCCACAAAACAATCCTTAACAAATTTAAGAAGATTGAGAACTTATCAAGAATCTTTTCCAACTACAATGGTATGAAACTGGAAATCAATAATGGGGAATATGGAAAAATTCACAAATAAGTGGAAATTAAACAACATACTCTTGAACAATCAATGGGTTAAGGAAGAAGGCAAAAGAGAAATCAGAAAGTATTTAGACAAACAAAAATGGAAACACAGATGGACTTCCGGGAAGATGGCGGTGTGAGCAGGGCGGCAGAAATCTCCTCCCAACACTATATTTATCTACGAAAACACAGCAAATACATCTATTCCTAAAAGAGAGACGAGAATACACAGGAAAGCACACAGTGTGCAGCTACACCCGAGAGGACTCGGCACCCCAAGAGGTGGGTAAGATACGGAGCCATGACCCGGCGGGACCCGAGCACTCCCCCACCCCAGCGCACCGGCAGGAGGAGAGGATTCAGAGCTGGGAGGGAGTGGAAGAACAGGCCCGCGAAGTAGCCAGCCCCGGTGATCTGCACGGGGAGCGCTGACCCACATTGCGCAGTGCAGTGGAGATTGGAGAGACAGAGGAGCAGAATCTGAGCAGGGAACGCGCCAGGGTGCGTGCAGCCGGCTCCCGGAAGGAAAAAGCGCACGCTTTCTTCAGCGGTCTTAAAGAGACAGGAGCCCAGTGGAGGAGCCGGATCGCCCCAGCACACTCAGCCCAGCAGGCTGGGAGTCCTGGGGAGTTTCAGACGCCTTAGCTGGCGACTGAGGAAGCATAGCCATACTTACACTTCTCACTGAGATCAACAGCCTCCTATTCGTTCCCACCCTTGCCAGAGCGATAAAGGGCCCTGCAGAGCGTCGCAGCCACAGCTATGGAATAGTGGGGCAATAGCGCCACCTACAGCATTCCCACAGAATCTACGTCCGGTCGGCGTTTTTTTGTTTGTTTGTTTGTTTTGTTTTTTGTTTGTTTTTGTTTTTTCTTTCTTTCTTTTCTTTCTTTCTTTCTTCTTTTTTTATTTTTTTTTCTCTTTTTTT
>JAVSCE010020082.1:0-38717 GCA_032199065.1 Smutsia gigantea | reverse complement strand
AGACGTTCACCTTGTACCCCCAGGCTTTGCCTAGGGATTGAGGACCCCTGTTCTCCGTCTTTGGAGCCCTGGTATCTGTGCTAGCCTCTGGCGCTGCTGCAGGCAGAGTCTGGCGTTGTGGATGGCATCTGTCTGTTCTGACAGCTGGGTTGCCTCCCTCAATAATAGAGGCTGCTCCCAGCCCTTGCTCATCTGGCCCAGAGCCTTACATGGGGTGGGGTGAGAGTGGGTGTAGGAGAGGCCCCTGAGAGAATGGTATTGCCCTGAAGGAGTCCTCAGGAGGAGCTGTTCCTCATATGAGGTTCAGAGGACTCAGCCACCCACTCTGGTGACAAGAAGTGCCTCAGGGACCTTGGTGTTGGCCAGGAGGGACTCCTGGGTCGTTTTGGAGATGAGGCTGTTCCCTCTCCAGCTACCAGCTTGTTTTCTCCAGAGTTGGCCTCTATTTGCCTGAAATCACGTCCCACACCCTCACCCCACTCCCTCCTATTCTCGGCTGGAGCTGCGACATTTTCCCTGTCTACATAGCTCTTGACTGCAGTTAGTTGGCCTCCTGTAGTGTCCAGAGGAGGGCAGAGGAGATTGCCAAGGGTGTCTTTGATGGATCTTTCTAGACATGAGGCAGTAAGTCTGGGTGAATAGAAAGACGGGTGCTGGGGAGAAGGCTGATCAGGAAGTGGGGTGCTGTTTCAGGCATGAGCAGAGGATGAGGTAACCAGTACAAGTGTGCCTCTTTTGGCCTGTCCAGCATGTGTGGGTTGGTGCTCTCTCCTTCTGGTCCAGGGTGTGGGTCGTCCCCCCCCCGCCTCAGTTCCCCCGGGACCCTTCTGGTTCCATTCCCATTGAGAAGACTCAGCCACTTCTTAATGCTTTGTCCCACTGGGTTCTTTCATGGGCCATGTCCAGCCATGGAGCCACAAAAGGGGTATTAGGGTCAGGAGTAGGAGAAGAGAAGAGTTTTGTGGTGCTTTTGTTGTTCATAATTCCTTTGCCTTGCCCTGCCTCAGATTAGGAGGAGAGGAGGAGTCTTACCACTTCAGAGCTATGCAGTTAATGCAATTAACAGTAATTAGATAGCTAGTCTTGGCAGGCAGAAGTTGCAGAGATGTTTGATTTGTTGTGTTCTTACTTGGTGTCTCTGGGGCTCAGGTGTGTGAGGGACAAGACAGAGAGGAATTGGGAATTAATCTTGCATTTTGTTCCCTGGTGCACAGCAAGCAAGAGTTGTAGAAGGGCTGGCCGGGTGGATATTGATGTCCTCTGCTTGGTTCTTTAGCAGAGGGGGAACTGGAGTGCCTGGGTCCTACTTTGGGGAAGAAGGACCCTGCGGGCATCAGGCTTTGGTGGGCAGCTACTGGGTCACAGGCCAGGGATGATGGAAGGCCCCAGAGTCCCCTGAAGGTCAGGGTCATAGAGTGGAGCAAGAATACTGTCTACATCTTCAATTCTTAGGTGAGGAAACTTGTTGTTGGGAATGGCCATTGACTAAGCTGTGGTCACACCAGTATTTAGTGGCAAAGTTGGGACTGGAACTTCATTCTTTAAATGTTTAATTGGGGTGTCTGTCTTTGGGAGGTTCCTCTCTGTCTTTGCAGTCCCCTACCCCCCATAAGAAATGTGAGAGCTCTGAACCCTGAGATGAGTCTCTGGAAACAGGCATATGCTAAATAAGGTATACATTGTCATTGTGTATGTGTTGTTCAGATGAGACATTTCTTGGGGAACAAGGAGGTCACAACAGGTAGGCAGATGGGCACATTGGAACTAAAAAGGTTAACAACGGGAAGGATTTTTTTTTTTGACCAGAAAAATTATGGTGTATCTTAATTTTCCTATATCTGCCTCAGAATCTGGGTTTATGGGTTTCATGTTTGTATCTGATTCAGTCTTTCTTGGAATGGTGTATGTCTCTATGTTTGTCTCTCCTTCCCTTTTTCAAATGAAGGGAGGAAAGAGGAAACCTAATTCTAAAACCCTAGAGAATTTGAAAGATCTTTGGAATTCCCCATGTCCCTGAAGCCATAATCTCTGGGACTTTCTAGAGGAAAGGATCCTTTTTCTTTTGACTGTGATTTGCATCCACCCAGGCTTCACTGGACTCAGGGGCAAGGTCAAGTCACTAAGGGAATTTGTTTTTGGCTGATTGGGGTTTCAGCCATGCCGGTGTTTGAGCTTCAGTGTGAGACCAGCACGTGTTTGGCCCTGTGACCTGTGGTGTGACCACAAAAGGTCACTTACAGACCCTGTGGCAGGTGATTTAATGAGCATTTCCTGCCTTGCATCGCTGGAAACCCAACCCTGTCCCTTCTCACCGAGGAAGGAGGTAGCCTGAAGAGGCCTTTCTCTAAACCTGATCTTGCAGAAATTCAGGAGCCTGGTAGGCCATTGCAAAGATTTTTGGCTTTTACTGCCAATGAAATGGGCATCCGTCTGGCTGCTGTGTATACACTAGACATGAGGGGGACAGGGTGGAAGCAAGATCAAAATCATTTTCTTTCATCACATGAGACCACAAATTTCCTTTATTAATTAAGCCAGTTTAAATTGAATTTTCAGTTACTCCTGTTAAAGCATCCTGGATCAGGGACTCTCAATTGTTTTTTTTTATTAAGGTATCATTGATGTACAATCTTATGAAGGTTTCACGTGAGCAACATTGTGGTTTCAACATTACCCATATTATCAAGTCCTCCCCTCCCCTACCCTAATTTCAATCACTATCCTTCAGTGTAGTAAGACGCTATAGTCATGACTAAGATCAGTATCACTTTATTAAAGCCCTATGAAATAGATCCTGTCATCTCCATTTTACAGAGTGAAAATCACATACCCATAGTCACCTGGTTTGTAAGTACTGGAGTCAGGATTTGAACTCATGCTGTTGTATGTTAAAGTCTGCTCTTAACCACTACTCAAGGCAGGTCTGCCCTGGGTACTTTCTTGCAGGCTCTTGTTTCTCTTCACCTTGGATTGCCTTATGGACCTCTTTCTTTAGAAATGGATTGTATAGGAAGAACCCTGGTCAGGGAGTGAGGATTCCTGGGTTCAGGCCTGAACTGTGCCACTGTCTAGTGTGTGACCTTTTGCAAGCTACCTCTCTGAACTTGAGTCTCTACCAAACAAAGGCTGACAAGAATAATAGTAAGAACTAACTGCATGATACATGGATTATCCCATTTAATACAAATGACAACCCTTACTTTATTGATGAGGAAACTGAGGCTAAGAAATGTTAAGTAATTTGAAAGTCACAGAGCTAGAATTTGAATGCAGGCCTGCTGTATACATCAGGTACTTTTTAGGTTCCTAACACAGTGTACTCTAAAAGTATCCTGAGACCTTTTGTTCCAGAAGGAAACTTTTGAGTCATTTTATTTGGATGGTGCTTTACCATAATGCATTAGGGTTCTTAACTGCAAGTTACAGAAACCCAGTTCAATCAGCTTTATGCCAGAAAAGGATTTTTTTAGCTCATGTATCAGGAAGTCCATGTATCAGCAAATGACTTCAGGCAAGGCTGGATCCAGGGGCTCCACTGATGGCTTTGTGTGTTTTCCTCTGTCCCCTCTGTGTCTTCTTCTTTCTCAGGGGTCTCACCTATGTTGCAGCAAAGATGAGCACTGGAAGCCCCAGGTTGCTATCTACCAGCTTAGTAAACATGGAAGAAGCAGAGTAATTCCAGCAGGAGTCCCAAGGCTGACTCTCACTGGCCCAGCCTGGGTCATGTGATAATCCCTTACTTAACCAGTCACTGTGGCACTGATCCACTAGGCCTTGGTTACTTTTCTTACCCCTGAGCCCAAGACTGGAATCAGTGCCACTCAAACCACATGTAAAAAGAGTGAGTGAGGGGTGGCCCTGTGAAGGAAAATCAAAATACTGGGAGTTAAAAAATCAGAGATATTAGACAGGCATTTGGGGGGGGGGGTAATAGAAACAGTTTATATATGTGATTTCCAAATCATATCAAGACACTCCCAAGGAACTGCAGCAAGCTCACGAGGCATTATGGGATCATTTACATTGTTAAGGGAAACACAATGACATCTGTCACACACAACTTAAACTGTCATCTGGGGGTAGTTCACAGCTGCACATTATATCATGCTACATTCTTTTTGATAAGCTCGTGTCTTTGCAAAGTTGGGCTTTCATTGGTCTCTGATTAAAATCAGGTACTATGTGAACCCAGAGAAGACAAGTAGTGACTCTATAGCATCTCACTACGCTGATGGACAGTGACTGTAATGGGGTTGGTGGGGGGGACCTGATGAAGGGGGTAGTGTAATCACCATAATACTACTCATTTAATTGTAGATTAGTGATATCAAAATAAACTTTAAAAAAATCAGGTACTATGTGGAAATCAACATGGAAAGAGAAATGAGGGTAGCAGTGTCCAATCTGAGTCCCAGGTTTGAGAATTTGTGCAGAGCCCTATAATAGGCACACACATCCATAACAACTAATTTGGGTTATTTCAGAATGAAATGAAAATATTTTTGTCAATTTCTGTGTATTCTTTTTTTCCAAAAGGCTAGTAAGTTGTTAGGATATAAATACTTTTCAATTATTTGGCTTAAGGACCCTGAAAATTTTACTGAGGCACTGAGGGCATGGTGAACCAATAAAATTTGGGAACTTTTGTTTTATGTCCTGATTGTGGTAGTGGTTACACAACTGTGTATTTGTCAAAATTCATTGAGTTGTACACCTGAAAATTGGTGAATAGATACATAAATTATACCTCAATAAAGCTGATTTAAAAAAAAGTAAATGGTCTGTTACATAAACCTCTTCTCCTAGCCTTTCACAGTGAAGAAACTAATGTACACGGAGACCACATAACTCAGCTAAGAAGTGGCAGACTCTGGATATGAAATCTGACACTAGGAACAAACTGCTTAACTGTTTATGTTATCCTGCCTTCCAAATTTGTGATGCACATGTTGATACCTTCAATCACTGCTCTTATAGCAGATATCACTAATCAGTCCTGGAACATGACTCAGAATCTTTCCCAATATAGAATCGATACAGTTCAGGTGAAGTCAACTTGCCATCCTTGATAGTGTTTACATGGCAGTCTTAGTTAAATATGTATACTTAGCATCTAGGACCCTTTATTTGAAGTTGATTCCTTGGAAAGAGAACTATATAAATGTAATCTCTTGAAAACTTACCACTAGAAAGAAGCACGGCTATAAGGCACCGCATTTTGGTGGTGGCCATGGCTCTGTTACAGTCTACTGCATTGCCCACCAACTTGCAGTGTTCTTGGGCTAGGGCCCTGTCTGAAAATGCCACGAGATTCTATTGCTGGCAGTTCTTGTAGTATGTTGACTCAGGAGTTGTGACTTCTCAGTTCCGGATCTTACAACTCAGCCAAGTTGTGTAAAGACAGCATTTCCAGCTGTTTCACAGCCATGCTGGGATCTGGAGTCATTAACCTCATCTTCCCACTGGCGTAGTCCTTGGGGCCTCAAAGGACAGGAGAGTCAGCAGATCTTGTAATCCTCCAGTGGAAACTTGCTTGTTTGTGTCTTCTATACATGGTATAAAAGGATGGTAATCAGATATATTGGAAAGAATGAGCCAATGTTAGTGTGTTCCCCCACGCTGCCTTTATCTTATACATTCTATATTTTTATAAGTAATGCATATCCACATAGTTAAAAATTCAAATAGATATGTACAGGAATTCTCATAATACTTGTTTATAGCATCTGAAAACTGGAAACTTAAATGTCCATCAGAATGGACAGTTCCACTGAATACCCATAGAGTGGGGTATGAATTACAGAATGAATAAACTAGAGCTATGTGTATCAACATCGATAAATGTTTTAGAAAGAAAAGCAACATTGAAAGTTGTAGTGTAATAAAGTATTATATGATACTAAAGTATATATAATGTGTAATATTCAGAACAACACTACATATTTCTTACGGATATATGTCTATGTAGGTCAAATACACAGACTTGGAAAGGAGTGATATGGGCCAGATGCAGTATAGTGGAGATTTGGGCAGGGCCCTGGCAAGAAGCAAATGACTCCCCAAAAGGGTCTCACTGAAAAGAGTTTAAGGAAGGTGTTATTTACAGAGGGTGCAGCTGGTTAAGGGTGAGGTTCCTGGAGCTGAGACCCATCCTAATCCTAAAGGGGCCGAGGGAAGGGGGCAGTCACAGAGCTTGGCCAAAGCCCACTGCTGGGAAAGGTGAGGTGCAGGTCAGGAGCTGTGGTGGTTGAAGGCTGCAGCAAAGCAGGAAGGAAGCAGAAGCAACAAATACCTCGCTTCTCTCTCCTCCTGCCTTCCCATCTTGCCTGTGCATCCCACTGGCTAACCCCAGGCAGGAGGCATGGCAAGGGAGTCCAGGAGATGCAGTCCACAATGGTCAGCCTCCCAGGGCACAAAGACAGAATTGATCTGGGATGGGCAGAGGGACAGAAATAACCAGGATAGGGATTCCCCTCTTTGGGGGCAGAGGATGGGAATCCCACCTAAAACACATATGGGCTTTATAAAACTATGTGCAGTATTATTTCTTAAACTGAGGGAGAGAATATGGTGTTAATGTGACATTTATTTTCTATTATATGTTTCTGTCTTTTTTTGTATGCCTGAAATATTTCATATTAGAGTGAGCAGTAGACCAGAAAGTAACCCAACAGTACCAAAAGGCTCATAAACAAAACCAGGCTCACTATCTCTAGGCTCAGTATCAGTCATTTACATGATTATAACTGCACAAATATCATTTACTGCAGAATCAAGGACTGTTGGCTAGTATTTCTCTTGGACATTTTGATTACATTTATATAGTTAGCATTTGATTCTTTACTGGCAATGTTTGCCTTATAATTATCTTCTCTTTTCCCCCTGAAGCTCCATCTTTAAATATTCTATCAAGTGTGTTATTTTTTTCTTTGATTGGTCTTGAACTAGACAGTTGGGGGTTGGGGCTTGCTTTGTGCCTGCAGAATGGAGTCCTTTCTTCTGCAGCTGCCTGTCTGCTCTGGTGCCCCTCGCGCTCTGGGTTATTTTTAGAGGTAACAACTTGATGTGGGAGCCAATCACATTTAATAAGCTGGTGCTCCTAGCGCAGTGCAGAGAGCTGACTCCCAGTTTTTGGTGTTTCCCGTGTTCCAATCCACTGCTGCCAAATTTAGAAATAAAAATAATGGTTTGGCAGTTTGACATTTTCTTTACTAGTTAAACTTATATTTATCATACAGTCTGGCAATTCCATTTCAACATTATCTGCCCAAGACAAATGAAAATATATGTCTACACAAAGACGTGTACATGAATGTTCGTGGCAGCATTCTTCATAATATCCAAGAAGTGGAAATACGTATCCAACAACTGGTGAATGGATGAACAAAATGTGGTGTATCTATACCATATTTTTATTGCCGAGTACCAATAAGCAAATATAAGTACAGGTTTTTCCTGTTCTCCAAAAGTAGAGTGTTCCTGTGAAGCCTTTTGTAAGCTGAAATGGTGTAAAGAGTATCCCCTGCTTTTTGAAAGTTCGCATTACACCACTTTGCTGTTGGGAAAGACTTATGTTAGTACCTGTTTTTGCTAACCCGAAGAAATCTGAAGAGGATTTTTGCTTTTATGATAAGAGCCATTACTTAACTAATGTAGGTCTTTTGAAAAAGTGAAGTGGTATCACTTGAACTTTCAGAAAATGGGGATACCCATATGTGCTACCATATAAATAAGCCCCAAAAAGTGATGCTAAGTGAAAGAAGCCAGACACAAAAATGATATATGATTCTGTTGATATGCAATGTCCAGAACAGGCAAATCTATAGGGACAGAATGTAGATTAATGGTTGCTAGAAGCTGGGGGGAGGTGAGAATGGGGAGTGAGCTGGAATCTTATTGGGTGATGGAATTTTCTAAAGCTGGATATTGCACAATTTGGTAAATGCATAAAATCCACTGAGTTTGCACTTAAAGTGAGTGAATTTTATGGTATGTAGAATATATGTTAATAACGTTGTGAAAAAATAATGGCTTAGGTACTTGGTTTGATAGAAAAATACCCAGTGTGGTTGTTCAAAGATCTGTATTTTTGAGTGCTTGTTTAGTTACTGGCTTGGTGAAGAATTCATTCAGCCAGGCTCCAAGTCTTTGTTTTTGGTGTCTTTAAGATGACAGCGCCCAGGGCAAGGGCTTGGTAATAATGAGTCCAAGATTTGCAGCTTCTCTTCTTACCTGGTGTGGTAACTTTGCCCAGAAGGAAAGCTTTGTTCTTTGGCATATTAATCTGGATTCTTCCATTTGCCTCTGAAATGAAGACATTCAACACAAGCTGGCAAAGCCAAACAATAAAATGGCATTTGTTTACTCACGTAATTGGGAAGTTAAAGGTGTACTGCCTTCTGGTATAAGCTGATCCAAGGGCTCAGACAAAACCATCAGGGTTCAGCCTTCCTCTACTGCTATGCCCTGTTTACCTGTTAAGCTGGGTTCATCCTCAGGCAAGACAGATGCATTAGCTCTGGGCTCTTATCCTGCTACCTTCAAAACTAGTGGAAAAAGAGTTTTCTCTTTTCAACAGTTCTAATAAAAACCCCACAACTGAGTTTTGTTGGTTTTGAATACCCATCCTTGAATCAACCAGCTGGGTTGGTAGGCTGATGCTCTTAATGGCTGGGCCTGGGTCAATATGCCCTGGAACCTGAGGCAGGGTCAGCTCTGCTCCTAGCCAGATCTCCTGGACTGAGTGTGGGGGAGGGATGGATCTCCAGAGAAACTACTAATGCATTAAGCAGAAGGGGAATAGCTACCTAGTTGGCAGAAACAACAGAAGGCTGCCATCTGGTGATGAGTTCCATTTGAGACCACAGGGCCAAGGTTGATTGGATGAAAGGCAGGATTGGATTGCCTCAGTGTGGCTCATCCTGCTCCTGGAAAAAGCATCTCAAAGCTCTGTTCCAAATGAGGGTCTGCTGGAGATGCCCTCATGTGCAAAGTAGCCAGGGGCTCAAGGGAAGACAGGAATTGTGTCCCTCCCACCTTTCAGAGCCACTCCATGGACACTGCAGCAAGAGACAGCTGTTGTAAAATGGTGCAACTGCTGTGGAAAATGGTATGGCAGTTCCTCAAAGTAAACACAGAATTATTATATGATATAGCAATCCCACTTCTGGGTATATTCCCCAAAGAATTGAAAATACAGACTCTAACAGATACTTATACAGCCATGTTCATAGTAACATTATTCACAATAGTAAATTTGGGGGGGGGGTATTATTAATGTACAATTACATGAGCAACGTTATGGTTACCAGACTCCCCCTATTATCAAGTCCCCACCACATACTCCATTACAGTCACTGTCCATCAGCGTAGTAAGATGCTATAGAGTCACTACTTGCCTTCCCTGTGCCCCACCCCCTTACATTTTGTGTGCTAATCGTAATACCCCTTTTACTCCCTTATCCCTCCCTTCGCACCCTTTCTCCCCAGTTCCTTTCCCTTTGGTAACTGTTAGTCCATTCTTGGGTTCTGTGAGTCTGCTGCTGTTTTGTTCCTTCAGTTTTTGCTTTGTTCTTATACTCCACAGCTGAGTGAAATCATTTACTTGTCTTTCTCCGCCTGGCTTATTTCACTGAGCATAATACCCTCTAGCTCCATCCATGTTGTTTCAAATGGTAGGATTTGTTTTTTCTATGGCTGAAGAATATTCCATTGTGTATATGTACCACATCTTTATCCATTCATCTACTGATGGACATTTAGGTTGCTTCCATTTCTTGGCTATTGTAAATAGTACTGTGATTAACACAGGGGTGCATATATCTTTTTCAAACTGGGCTTCGGCATTCTTAGGGTAAATTCCTTGAAGTGGAATTCCTGGGTCAAATGATATTTTTTTAATATAATTTATTTTGGTATCATTAATCTACAATTACATGTGCAATATTATGGTGATTAAACTACCCCTTCATCAGGTACCCCCCACCAACCCCATTACAGTCACTGTCCATCAGCATAGTGAGATGCTATAGAATCACTACTTGTCTTCTCTGAGTTGTACTGCCCTCCCCGTGCCCCCCCAACATTACATCTGCTAATCGTAATGCCCCTTTTTCCCTCTTATCCCTCCCTTCCCACCCATCTTCCCCAGTCCCTTTCCCTTTGGTAACTATTAGTCCGTTCTTGGGTTCTGTGAGTCTGCTGCTCTTTTGTTCCTTCAGTTTTTTTTTCTTTGTTCTTATACTCCACATATGAGTGAAATCATTTGATACTTGTCTTTTTCGGCTTGGCTTATTTCACTGAGCATAATACCCTCTAGCTCCATCCATGTTGTTGCAAATGGTAGGATTTGTTTTCTTCTTATGGCTGAATAATATTCCATTGTGTATATGTACCACATCTTCTTTATCCATTCATCTACTGATGGACACTTAGGTTGCTTCCATTTCTTGGCTATTGTAAATAGTGCTGCGATAAACACAGGGGTGCATATGTCTTTTTCAAACTGGGCTGCTGCAGTCTTAGGGTAAATTCCTACGAGTGGAATTCCTGGGTCAAATGGTATTTCTATTTTGAGTTTTTTGAGAAACCTCCACACTGCTTTCTACAATGGTTGAACTAATTTACATTCCCAGCAGCAGTGTAGGAGGGTTCCCCTTTCTCCACATCCTCTCCAGCATTTGCTGTTGTTTGTCTTTTGGATGTTGGTCATCCTAACTGGTGTGAGGTGATATCTCCTTGTGGTTTTAATTTGCATTTCTCTGATGATTAGGGATGTGGAGCATCTTTTCATGTGCCTGTTGGCCATCTGAATTTCTTCTTTGGAGAAGTGTCTGTTTAGCTCCTCTGCCCATTTTTTAATTGGCTTATTTGCTTTTTGTTTGTTGAGGTGCGTGAGCTCTTTATATAATTTGGATGTCAGCCTCTTATCAGATATGTCATTTATGAATATATTCTCCCATATTGTAGGATGTCTTTTTGTTCTACCGATTGTCCTTTGCTGTACAGAAGCTTTTTAGTTTGATATAGTCCCACTTGTTCATTTTTGCTTTTGTTTCCCTTGCCTGGGGAGATATGTTCATGAAAAAGTTGCTCATGTTTATGTCCAAGAGATTTTTGTCTATGTTTTTTTCTTAGAGTTTTATGGTTTCATGACTTACATTCAGGTCTTTGATCCATTTTGAGTTTACTTGTGTATGGGATTAGACAATTATCCAGTTTCATTCTCTTACATGTAGCTGTCCAGTTTGCCAACACCAGCTGTTGAAAAGGCTGTCATTTCCCCATTGTATATCCATGGCTCCTTTATTGTATATTAATTGACCATATATGCTTGGGTTTATATCTGGGCTCTCTAGTCTGTTCCATTGGTCTATGGGTCTGTTCTTCTGCAAGTACCAACCTGTCTTGATTACTGTGGCTTTGTAGTAGAGCTTGAAGTCGGGGAGCATAATTCCCCCTGCTTTATTCTTCATTCTCAGGATTGCTTTGGCTATTCGGGGTGTTTTTTGGTTCCATATGAATTTTAGAACTATTTGCTCTAGTTCATTGAAGAATGCTGTTGGTTTTTTGATAGGGATTGCATTGAATCTGTATATTGCTTTAGGCAGGATGGCCATTTTGACAATATTAATTCTTCCTATCCATGAGCACAGGATGTGTTTCCATGTATTGGTATCTTCTTTAATTTATCTCATGAGTGTCGTGTAATTTTCAAAGTATAAGTCTTTCACTTCCTTGGTTAGGTTTTTTTATTCTTTTGGATCCAATTGTGAATGGAGTTGTTTTCCTGATTTCTCTTTCTGCTAGTTCATCATTGGTGTATAGGAATGCGACAGATTTCTGTTTAATAATTTTGTATCCTGCAACTTTACCTAACTGAATTCAGATATTAGATCTAGTAGTTTTGGAGTGGATTCTTTAGGGTTTTTTATGTACAATATGTCATCTGCAAACAGGGACAGTTTGACTTCTTCCTTACCAATCTGGATGCCTTTTATTTCTTTGTGTTGTCTGATTGCCATGGCTAGGACCTCTAGAACTATGTTGAGTGAAAGTGGGGAGAGTGGGCATCCTTGTCTTGTTCCCGATCTTAAAGGAAAAGCTTTCAGCTTCTTGCTGTTACGTATAATGTCGGCTGTGGGTTTGTCATATATGGCCTTTATTATGTTGAGGTACTTGCCCTCTATACCCATTTTGTTGAGAGTTTTTATCATGAATGGATGTTGAATTTTGTCAAATGCTTTTTCAGCATCTATGGAGATGATCATGTGGTTTTTGTCCTTCTTTTTGTTGATGTGGTGGATGATCTTGATGGATTTTCAAATGTTGTACCATCCTTGCATCCCTGGGATGAATCCTTCGTGATCATGATGGATGATCTTTTGATGTATTTTTGAATTCGGTTTGCTAATATTTTGTTGAGTATTTTTGCGTCTATGTTCATCAGGGATATTGGTCTGTAATTTTCTTTTTTTGTCACAATAGTAAATTTATGTAATAAATTACATAGTAAATTACATTATTCACATAGTAAAGTTATTCACAGAGAAAAGATGGAAGCAACCCTGTTTTCCTTTGACAGATGAATGGATAAAGAAAGTGTGATACATCCATATAATGGAATATTATTCAGCCTTTAAAAGGAAAGAAATTCTGTCACATAGTACAATATGGATAGACCTTGACAATGTTATGCTATGTCTAAATAAGCCAGGCACAGAAAAGGGAAGTACTGTATGACTCTACCTATATCTAGAGGAGCCAAATTCATAGAGACAAAAAGTAGAATGGTGGTTGCTAGGGACTGGGCGAATAGGAAGTGGAGTTATTGTTTGATGGGTTTGCAGTTTCTGTTGGGAAGATGAAAAAGTCCTGGGGATGGGTGATAGTGATGGTTGCACAACAATGTGCACATATTTAGTGCCACTAAATTGTACTCTTGAAATGGTTAAGATGGTAAATTTTATGGGTATTTTATTACAATTAGAAAAATTAAAATTTAATGATTAAAATGATACATTTTATGTTATATACATTTTACCACAATTAAAAAAGAGAATGAGATAGTTGTCTGGGAAAATGTTAGGATCCAGGAAATTAATTGATAACCCTTCCTACAACTTGTGAGATTGGCATGAAGTGTAATCAGCAGAGATGAGAGGTGTGGATAAGGAATGCCCTGGGAGTGAAGTAGAGAGAGTCACACTGAGGGCCTTGTTTCTGACTCCCCCTGCCCCACGTTGTCCACCTCATGGCTGGCAAATCCTGAGCGTGGAGCCGAGGACAGGAGTGGATCGGATGTGTGGCCTCCAGTGTTGGAACTACCCTGAAAAGTGGCTCTAGCCAATGGCAGAGAGAGAACTGTCAGAGAGCAGGAATGACTCAATATGCCAGGGGACAAAATTATGGGAACGTCCATTGACTTCCCATCCATCCCTATCCAGTCTGCCTTAGGATCCAGCAGAAAATGTCCCCATTAGAGCATTAGAAAAGTGTCTGTAAAAACGTAAGTGTGGATGGAGAGCACTGAGTGTTGGTGCTGTGTGGACAGCTGTTATATGCTGTGGGTGAGAGTATGAATTGGTATAGCCACTCTTCAGGCAGTTTGCCAAGATCTGTCAAACTGAAAACAAGCCTGTACCCTCTGACCCAGCAATCCCACTTCTCTCCCCCAGGGAAATACTTGCACATGTGCCTAGGGAGGTAGTGCAAGGATATTGTTCAGTGTTGCATTGTTGGTTATTGTCAGAGACTGGAAACAACCTAAATATCCAGCAATAGGAGAATGGCTAAATAAACTGGGGTATGTCCATAATATGAAATCCTCACAGCACTAAAATGAATGAAGTACATCTGCATATTCTTATGTAGTTAGATCTTGAAGACATGTTGACTGAGAAAAGAAGATTGTCAAATCATATCTATATTGATACTATTAATATATTTTAAAAAATCAAAGGTATGTGCATTATAGTATAAGCTATGCTGCTATAACAAAGAGATGCTCAAATAAAAAGTCTTAAATTAGGTAGCTTCTTTCTCACATAACAGTCCAGAGGGAGGTGTGGCCCAGGTGATTGGTGTTCCAGTTAGCTGCTGCTGCATAAAACAACAATAATTGCATTTTGCTTATGGTTTTTGTGGGTCAGGAGTTTAGACCGGGTATACTGTGGATAGCTTGACTGTGCTGTATGATATTAGAGGCCTTAGTTGGGAAAACTTAAATAGCTGGGAGTAGCTCATATGGCTGGGGCTGGAGTCATCCGGAATCATTTACCCCACGTCTGGTGCCTGAGCTAGAATGACAAGAAGGTTTGTCTTAATTGGGACTATTGGTCAGTGTGTCTACATGTGGTTAGGGTTTCCATACAGCATGGTAGCTTTAGGATAGTTGAACTTTTTGCTGTAAGAGTGAGTATTCCAGCAAATAAGGTGGAAGCCACATGGCTTTACATGACTGTTTCTTAGAACTTGTAAAGTGTCAGTGCTGCCATATTTTACTGGTCAAACCAGCTACAGCCTACCTATATTTTAGTGGAGGGAAGAGAGACCTCACCTCTCCATGTGAAGAGTCCTAAACAGTGGGCAAGCATGCTTTAAAACCATCATAGGGGGGAAGCGCTGTCACGTGCAGCTACCCGGGATCCAGGTTGGTTTGGCCGGGGAAGGGAAGGTGGGCCATTTGCATCTTGTGGCTCCCAGCTCTGCTTTCAGAGTAACCGGACCCACTGTTGCCGTATCTCAGCCAGGGAAAGCAAGAGTGGAGGGCAAGCAGTTTCTTATAAAAATGTGGTTCAGACTTACCCACATCATTTCTGCTTGCATCCCATTGGCTAACTCTTTGTCACACTGCTACACCCAGCTTCAAGGGAGACTGGGAAATGTCTGTAGCTGGATAGCCATGTGCCTGTTTACAACTTGGGGAGGTCCTATTACTAAAATGAAGCAAAGGATAATAAGTATTAGGGACAACTGGTTTTTGCAGTATTTTTCATATACATGCATATATATTTGTGTGCGTAAAGAAATAGGTCTATATAGAAATACATGGGTACATAGAATGCAGTCTGGAAGGATACATAGACAAAGGCCTAGAAGAGATTGGTAACAGTGGTTACTTCTGGAGAAGGGAGAGAAGGCGGGATAGGGGTATATTCAAAACCTACTTTAGCCGTAGCTGTAATGTTTTAATTTTTAATGAGAATAATGTCTTCATGTTTTACTTGTGAAATTAAATACTAATTCAAACTGGAGAGGGCCTGGTGAGCATCAGGCTGCTAATGTTGCAGTTTTGGTCTTATCTCTCCGTGGTGGGACCCAACGCAGTGGGGGGAGATAGCATGGCCCTTTATCTTCCAGGAGCCTGAGCTGGCACTGCCAGAGGCTCTCGTGCCAAAGTGCCATCTTCTCAAAGGCTGTGCAGTCTAGCCAGGGTCTCCCAGCCCTGTCCTCCCTGGACAGTTCTGGAGGGTTCCTTTTTTTTTTAATATAATTTATTTTATTATCATTAATTTACAATTACATGTGCAATATTACGATTATCAAACTACCCCTTCATCAGGTCCCCCCCACAACCCCATTACAGTCACTGTCCATCAGCGTAGTGAGATGCTATAGAATCACTACTTGTCTTCTCTGAGTTGTACTGCCCTCCCTGTGCCCCCCCCAACATTACATCTGCTAATCATAATGCCCCTTTTTCCCTCTTATCCCTCCCTTCCCGCCCATTTTCCCCAGTCTGGAGGGTTCCTTTTATTCCCAGCAGATACTAGTTGAACATAGAGGGTTGTTTTTGGCCCTGAAGAATTCAAAGTGATTAATCAAAGTGATGACTTATTAATGACAACTGTACTTTAAAAACGGCATTGTCATGAAAGACAAAAGTTGAAGAGCTGTTCTAGACTAAAGGAGACTAAAGAGATGTGAGCAGTGGTACAAGGCAGGCGACTGACCTGCCTCCAGGATCTGGGGGAGTCGCCATCAAGGGCAGCTAGTAAACTTTAAATCTGGATGGTATTTGAGGTCATAGTATTATATTGAATCAAGGTTACATTTTCTGTATTTGATAATTATACTGTGGATATATAAGAGAATGTCATGTTCTTAAGAAGTACTCGCTGAAGTATTTAGGAGTAAAGAAGCATGTTGTCTACAACTAACTCCCAAATGGTTTAGAACAGGAGTAGGCCAACTTTTTTGGCAAAAAGGACTAGTAGTCAGGATTCTAGGCTTTACGGGCCATATGGTGTCTGTCACAACTACTCACTCTGCTGTTGTGGTGCCAGAGCAGCCATAGACAATATGTAAATGAATGGGTGTGGCTGTGTTCCAATATGTTTATTTATGGATACTGAAATTTCAATTTCATATACTTGTCACGTATTATAAAATATTCTTTTGATTTTTTTTTTTCCAACCAAAAACGATTTCTAGCTTACTGCCCATCTGCCCGCACAAATCAGGTGGCCAGATTTGGCCTGTAGGCTGTAGTTTACTGATGCCTGATTCAGAAAAAACACACATACACACCGGAGATAAAGCAAATATATCATAATGCTAACAGTTGGTGAATCTGGGTAAACAGTATAGGAGAGTCTTTGTACTCTTATTACAATTTTTTTGCAAATTTGAAGTTATTTAAAAATTCAAAGTTAAATAAAAGATACAGTGTTCCTCTCTGGGGACCCTGGAAGGAGAGAGTGTGAATACGGTATGCTTCCTGGGGACCAAGGCCTTTCATCTGGGGGCCAGACCAAGTGAGACTTGCTCCCAGCATTCTTTGATGTTGCTTCTGATTGTTACCTAGTCATATGTCACCACCTTTACTTCTTCCTTATTTTCTAGTTTAATCTTCACATCAAGGGACCCTGCTTGGCAGAAATGAGCATTTGGTCTTCTGGCCTCGCTATTTGACCATCCCTTTTTTCTCTCCCTCCACCCCAAGAAAACAGCCACTGTAAATATGTTCATTGAATTAATGTTTTTAATTTCATAGCCTCCATCTCACATACTGTTTTCTCTAAATTGTTCTATTTATCTTAGACAGTCAGAAGTTGAGAGGGAGTGGATTGTCTCCCTGCATGTGGCATTATTTTGGAGGAAGTGCTGCGGCAGCAGTGTTGAGAAGTCTCTGTGTTCCATTCCCCCTGAACTGTGGCCAAATCTCTTATATTTCCCCTGGCCTTGTGGCCCTGAATGATTACTTCCAGGAATGAGATACTGAGCTGATTGCAGTGACTGCCTGGGGTAGGGAAGGCTGCCTTTGAGGGAAGAGCTATGTCTTTTTCTTAGTTGACTTAGCAAGGGCTCACTTCATTGTCAGGATTAGAAACCCAACACAAACTGGCCTAGGGGAGAAGGAATTTATTAATTCATATCACCAAGAGTATTGGATAGCATTACATTCAGACCTGGCTAGATCCAAGAGCTGAAATGATGCTGTAAGAATTCTGTCTCTTACCATGTCTCAATTCTGTTTTCCTGTTTGGCTTCATTCTTAGGCAGGCTGCCCTCACTCAGCAGCCTCAGGCATACATTTGACCAGATTAGGAAACTCAGAAGAAAGAGGGCCATTTCTAAACCAGTACTTCCAGCCAGAATCCCAGAGCTGACTCTCATTGGCCCAGTTTGAGCTCAGTGTGTTCACCTCTGATCCATCAGTAGCCAGGGATTTGGAGGACACTGATTGGCCAGGCCTGGATCACATGACCATGCTTGGCATGGGGATGGATTGTCAAACCATCTGGACTAAGAATTGATGATAGGTGGCCCTGCAAAGGCATATTTGGATGCTGTTACCATTAGGAGGATGGGATCTGGGCAGAAAAAAAAAACAGCTCGTTATCACACAAGTGCTGTGTTGCACTGCCTTCCCCGAATTTCAAAGCCACATCTTTGATATTGTAGTTCTGTCTTGTAGCTGTCAGACTGTAATCTCTGTAGTCACATCCTATTGTCACAGGCAAGCTATGAAAAATGACCTATTCACATTCTCCCATATGCCCTGCCTGGGCTCCTTCATCCCTCAGGAAACTCACAGGATCTACAGGCAGAAGCTGGAGGAGCTGACTGCACTCCAGACTCTGTGTAGCAGCTCCATCAACAAGCAGAAGACACTACTAAAGGACTTGAAGCACACACTCCAGAGGTAGGTATGGCTGTAATTCAAAGACTTCTGGTTTTAAGGGACAGAAACCCAACTCAAAACTGACTTGAGCAGAGAATGGAAATTTTAATGGAAAAAAACAAGCTTCAGGCATTGCTGGATCCAGGGGTCAAAGTATGTTTTTAGGAATCTTTTTTTCTTCTAAATTGTGCCTTCCTCTAGATTGGTTTCACTATCAGGGTATTCGTTCCTTCATGGTTACCAGAATGGCCACCAGCAGAGCCAGGGCTATATCCTCCAGCTTCACTTCCTACTGGCTTGGCCATCCCAGAAGAATGAGAATTTGTCTTTCTTTAAAAGTTCTGGGTGTGGTCCTCATTGGCAAGAATTGGTCATACGCCTGTTTGTGAACCAATCACTGAGATCCTGGTTAGGTGAGGCTAGGTCATATGCTTAGTTCATAGATCTAGGGGATGGGATGACCCTATTTGAACCATGGCAGCGGGTAGGGGAGGAGGATGAGAGGTAGTGTCCCAGAGGAAAGTTGTTATAAGAAGTCCTGTTGAGCAGGTCAATGGCAAGTATCATCTTCATGGATGTGGGGGCTCACCCCACCTAGGAATCTGGTGTTAAGAAGTCTGGCATGCCTGGTGGGGACATGACTTAGTTCGGTTCCGGAGGGCAGGATCACATGTTCACATCCCAATCCTCATGTCTTCATGGTTTGGGTGCTCTCATCCCCACAGGTGAAGGAGTTCAGTGGACACTGTAACCCTCACCTTCCAGGTAGGCAGGGAAACTGAGGCTCAGAGAGCCTTGTCCCAGGTCACTTAACTGGGCCTCCATTCCAGAGTGTGTGACTCCTGGTCAATTCTTCCTTTCCTTTGTGGACAATTTTTGGTGAAGTTATGACTATACCCCTAACTTTGACCATTTGGAAATGGAGGTCCATTAGTTGTGGGGTAGAGTATGGATGGTTCCATGTAATGCTATCTCCACTCTTGGAAAAACACATCTTACTGATGGAAAGACTCAGAGTCTTTTATCAATATAGGGTTTTTCAGTCTCAGCACCCTTGATAATTCTTTGCTGCAGGGGGCTGTCGTGTAATATTTAACAGCATCCCTGGCCTCTATCCACTAGATGCCAATAGAACTTTCTACCCTGTTGTGATAACCAAAATGTTCCCAGACAGTGCCATGTGTCCCCAGTGGAGAACCACTGGGTCAGAGGGTAGACCCATGAGAGCCCTACTATTCTGAGAGTCTGTTTACTGACTTGTTTTTGTAGTTTTGAGAATTAAATGTCACCAGAGAATAACAGCCAGACCTTGATGGTTGACTGCTTATATATTCAAAGTGCTTTCCTGCTGTCCTCTTAATAACTTTCAGTTTATTCCTTTAGACCAGGGAGAATAGTATTACCAGTAGGCATCCATTGTATCCATTGATATCCACATCATTCTCAATGTGTTATGTTGCATTTACTGACTTAACTTTCACAGTGGTATTGTCAGTGAGGTAGGCCTGATGCTATCTCCTGTTATCAGGTATAGAAAGTAAGGCAGAGTGGTTAAAGGACTTTGCCAAGGTCACAAGGCTAGCAGAGAGCCAGCCTCAAATTCAGAGAATACAGATGGAGAACTGAGGTTACAAGAAGCATTGAGATGGAAAGTGGGGAGAGCAGTGCCCAGAGCTTCCAGATTCTTCCTCTCGTCTTGAATAATGCCCCTGCTTCTGCTAAGCCCACACCTCTGACTACAGGTACAAGCACCATGCCAGCCGGGAGGAAGCAGAGCTTGTTCAGCAGATGGGTGCCAACATCAAGGAGAGGCAGAACATCTTCTTTGACATGGAGGCCTACCTGCCCAAGAAGAACGGGTAGGAGCTGGGAATTCACCCCTTCCCCTGCCAAGGGCAGATGCCCAGGCCTAGAAAACCTAGTCTGTATAACTCCCATCTCCCTGTTGGGCTTGAGGTTGAAGGAAAAAGGGGGAAGCAAGGGCAGGAAAGAGAAGGAAGTGTCCTTACATGTTCCTCTGTGAACCCAGGAAGGGACCTCAGCCCCTGCTGTATAGTAGTGACATATGTGGGGGGACATTTGCTAGGAACCAGATAAGGATCTGGTTCTAGCACCTGCCACATGCCTGGTACCACCTAGCATTAAGAGGAAAGATGTTCACTCCCAAGAGAATCAACATTTATTGGGTGCCTGCTGTATACCCAGCATTGTGCTGGTAGTTCTCTTGATGTCAGTAATGTTATCCTCAAGTACCTGGTAAGTCAGAGCCAGGTGCCCATTCAACAAGGTCAGGGACATTAGGGAGTATGTTGCCTAGGTGCCTCAGCCCCCGTTTGGCCAAGCTAGGATGCAAGCACTAGACACTCTGAGTCCAGAGCTTGTGTTCTTTCCATCTTCCCCCTTCAGAGAAGTCCCCTCTCCTCCCTCCATTGACATCACTGCCTCCCTGTTCTGGAGGAACATCCTTACAGTGTTGTATCATGGCCTAACGTGGGCTGCTAAGCATGTCCCACCATTTCATTCTGACCCTTCCTTATGGTATGGTCTAGCTCTGAGCCACAGCCTCCTGCCAGGAGGCTCACTAGCCCTTTTACATTTTAAGCCATTACTCTAGTCTCCTACTTTTTTTTCTGTGTTTAGTTTAAAACTCCTTGAGTTGAGTGGTGATGATTTTACACAGAATGAAACAACATGACCCTCTTTTACAGTGTGGCTGAAATCCAGTTTCCGAGCTCCAAGCTCCCCAGTCCTGTGTGCATCTTACGTCAGAAATCTCTGGATTAGAGAAGACAGAAAACTCAACTCAAAATTCTTTGAGAAAAAAAAAGGGATTTATTGGTTCATGTAACTAAGAAGTACAGGTGTAGCTATAAGTGTGGCTGGACTCTGTTGGTCAGATGATAACTGCTAAGAATCTTTCTCATTTAACTTTCAGTTAACTCTTTTGCAGTGTGTTTTATCTTAGGCAGGCATTCTCCACAAGCTGGCCCCAGCAGTTCTGGGTTTGTGTCCTATCTGCCTCGCAGTTACAGTAGCAAAAGCTCTTTGTTCCTTACTCCTGGGAAAAGTCCCAAGACTGGTTCTCCTTGGCCTGCGTTGTGTCACATGATCAGTATTGATCCAATCAGGAGGTGGCATGACTTTGATTGGCTGAGCCTGGGTCATGTTTCTTACCCTAGTGCCTTGGGGGAGAAGTGATTCTTAGAAGAGAAATTGTACTGCCCTTTCAGGAATTAGGGACTGTATGCTAGGAAGGAAAAATAGGTGTCCTTTTCACACCTCTGCTCCAGTTACATCAGACTGGAAATGCTCCTAGAATTTACTCATAACTAGAAGGAGGAATCTTCTTTTCCCTGTTCTCCTCTCAAACTTCTACTCATCCCTCAAAGCCCAGGTCAGATGTTATAACCTCAGTGAAGCTGTTACAAACCCTTCTCTCTCTGTGGAATTAGCCCTTCTGCCCCTAGAATCTCATAACCCTTTATTTGCACCTTTATTAGTGTGTTAGAGTGCAAGCTATTTTAACAGAAGCCCAATGATACAATGACTCAAACAAGTATGAGGTTTCTCTCTCACATAACAGTCACGGTGAGTGGGCCAAGTGTGGTGTACTCAGGATCCTTCCAACTTACTGCTTAGCCACCTTTGTGGATATTGTCCTCATCTCCATGGCCAAACCTGGCTAACACCATCACATTCCCAGAAAGTGGGGAAGAGTCAGGAATGGAGGGCAGGATCCCTGCTTACAAAAAAGCGTTTGCCATTTCCTAATGAAGCCAAACACATGCATACCCTGCAGCCCAGAAATTCCACTGCTGGTTATGTACCCCAAAGGTAGTGAGAACTTACATCCTTCGAAAGGCAGATAAGCATGTTCACAGCACAGAAGCTGGACACAAAAGGGCACATATTGCATTAGCCTATTCAGATGAAATGTCTAGACAGGCATATCCATAGACATAAAGTAGATTTGTAGGTGCCAGGGGCTGGGGGAAGGGAGGAATGGGGAGTGACTGCTGATGGGTACAGGCCTTCTTTTTAGGGTGATGAAAATATTCTAGAATTAAGTAATGGTGATGGTTGCACAACATTGAGAATGTACTAGAAACCATTAAATTGTATGCTTCAAAAAGGTGATGTTATGGTATGTGAATTGGATCTAGATTTTAAAAAGGGAATGTTCACAGCAGCTTTATTCATAATAGCTCAAAGCTGAAAACAAGCCAAATGTTCATTAATAGTAGAATGAATAACAAGTTGTGGTATCTCGACTCAGTGGGATACTACATACAATGAAAACTACATACAATGAAGGAATTACTGATGCCCAGACAACAAGGATGAATCTCACAGACATAACCTTGAGGGAAAGGAAGCCAGACATAAAATAGAACATGCTGTGTACATTACATGAAGTTTAAAAATGGTCAAAACTAATCCATGGTGATGGACAACACAGCAGTGGTGACCCTTGGTGGGCAGGGGGCATAAGGGAGTCTCCATGGGCTGGAAGTGTTTTATTCTGTGATCTGGGTATTGGTTTCATAGATATGTAAGTATGTAAAAATTCATCATGTTGTATACTTAAGATTTGTGCACTTATGAAAATTACATCTTAATTTTTAAAAGAGCCCTTTTGAAATTGATGTGGAGATTGTTCACATGCCTTCACCTCATTGGCTGGAACTTAGTCACATGCTCGCATTAACTGCGAGAGAGGTGGGGAGATACAGTCTCCAAGCCAGCTACAATGGGGGGAAATGGGTTAGTCCTGTCGTGCGTCACAGTTGTCACATTCTCTAATCATTATTCTCACTCGATGTGAGAATTTTACTGTGTGCTAAGCATTTTCTAACATCCATTGCTCAGTGTCTGCTTATTAAACTTGAATGTTTTTTGTTTGGGGCCCTATTCCCAGAGCTGTTAAGGAATGTGGCAGCCCTCACAGGTCTTTCCTTCCAGGCTCTACTTAAATCTGGTCCTCGGCAACGTGAATGTGACCCTTCTCAGCAACCAGGCCAAGTATGTATCCCAGACCCCCACTGGTTTTACAGAATCCAAGGCATTTTGCTCTTTCAACTTAGGAGAGATGGGACCAAGCTAGATTTTTTGCATAAATAAAAAAGTAACAGTTGGAGCCCTGGCTTTTAGTCTTTCTGACACTCTCCTTCTCCATGGGGAGACCACCTGGGGGAGGTTTCCTTCCTTCATTTACAGAGTTGGTAGATGGGACTGCCACTTTCCTGTGAGAAATGGGCGCTGCTCTATTCCAGGCCTTATCACACTTTTCTACTAGGAGGCAGACAGTCCTGTCCACTTGAATCTATCCATTTCCAGGGGAAATGGAGCCATGGCATTTCTGATGCAGTAGCTGGTTGGGAGAGAAGACCCTGTCTCTACTTCTGCCCATCCCCATCCCAGGCCCTACACCAGGAGTCCATTGATCATCACCTTAATTCAAGGCCAAGTCTCTCCTTGAGTGGGATTGGAAGACCCTGCGGGATGTGGGTGGTGGTAGGTCCAGGATCTAATGGGGCTGAAAGCCCCATCCCCAAATGACATGTAGTTATATTACTGTAAGTCTAGTAACAGGTGACCTTTCCCATTTCCTGGGGACACCTGTCACTGCAGATTTGCCTACAAGGATGAGTATGAGAAGTTTAAACTCTACCTGACCATCATCCTACTCCTGGGTGCTGTGGCGTGTCGATTTGTCCTTCATTACAGGTAACGGGGTGTGATGGTGTGTGTGGGCATGCAGGGGGTGGGGTCGGGGGACTCGCCTGCATTTGCAGTGATTGGTGTGATAAGGTGTAGGTAGAGAAGGGCCATTTCTCATTGTGAAGTGGCAGTCCCGTCCAACCTACATCCATCCAGCAAACAAAGCATCCTATCGAATGGCTGCTGAAGAGGTCCTGTTGTGGAGTAGTTAGGAAAGAGCCCAGTGGCCCACCCACACAATGGGTATTATCGGGCCTAAAAAGGGATGAAGCACTGACATGTGCTACCCCGTAACAAACCTTGAAAACATTATGCCGAGTGAAAGAAGTTGGTCACAGGAGGCCATGCATTGTATGATTCCATTTTTTAAATTTTGTTATCATTAATCTACAATTACACGTGCAACATTATGGTTACTAAACTCCCCACTTCATCAAGAAGTCCCCCCCACCTACCCCATTACAGTCACTGTCCATCAGCATAGTGTGATGCTATAGAATCACTACTTGTCTTCTCTGAGTTGTACAGCTCTCCCCGTGCCCCCCAACATTATGTCTGCTAATCGTAATGCCCCTTTTTCCCCCTTGTCCCTCCCTTCCCACCCATCCTCCCCAGTCCCTTTCCCTTTGGTAACTATTAGTCTGTTCTTGGGTTCTGTGAGTCTGCTGCTGTTTTGTTCCTTCAGTTTTTTTCTTTGTTCTTATACTCCACATATGAGTGAAATCATTTGATACTTGTCTTTTCGGCTTGGCTTATTTCACTGAGCATAATACCCTCTAGCTCCATCCATGTTGTTGCAAATGGTAGGATTTGTTTTCTTCTTATGGCTGAATAATATTCCATTGTGTATATGTACCACATCTTCTTTATCCATTCATCTACTGATGGACACTTAGGTTGCTTCCATTTCTTGGCTATTGTAAATAGTGCTGCAATAAACATAGGGGTGCATATGTCTTTTCAAACTGGGCTGCTGCATTCTTAGGGTAAATTCCTAGGAGTGGAATTCCTGGGTCAAATGGTATTTCTATTTTGAGTTTTTTGAGGAACCTCCATACTGCTTTCCACAATGGTTGAACTAATTTGCAGTCCCACCAGCAGTGTAGGAGGGTTCCCTTTTCTCCACATCCTCGCCAACATTTGTTGTTGTTTGTGTTTTGGATGTTGGCTATCCTTACTGGTGTGAGGTGATATTTCATTGTGGTTTTAATTTGCATTTCTCTGATGATTAGCGATGTGGAGCATCTTTTCATGTGCCTGTTGTCCATCTGAATTTCTTCTTTGGAGAAGTGTCTATTCATGTCCTCTGCCCATTTTTTAATTGGCTTATTTGCTTTTTGTTTGTTGAGGTGTGTGAGTTCTTTATATATTTTGGATATCAAACCCTTATTGGATATGTCATTTATGAATATATTGTCCCATACTGTAGGATGTCTTTTTGTTCTACTGATGGTGTCCTTTGCTGTACAGAAGCTTTTCAGCTTGATATAGTCCCACTTGTTCATTTTTGCTTTTGTTTCCCTTGCCCGGGGAGATATGTTCATGAAGAAGTTGCTCATGTTTATGTCCAAGAGATTTTTGTCTATGTTTTTTTCTAAGAGTTTTATGGTTTCATGACTTACATTCAGGTCTTTGGTCCATTTTGAGTTTACTTTTGTGTATGGGGTTAGACAGTAATCTAGTTTCATTCTCTTACATGTAGCTGTCCAGTTTTTCCAACACCAGCTGCTGAAGAGGCTGTCATTTCCCCATTGTATGATTCCATTTAAATGAAATGTCCAGAATTGGCAAATCCACAGAGACAGAAAGTAGATTAGTATTTGCTAGGGGTTCTGGGGAGGGGATATGGGTACAGTTTCTTTGGAATGATTAGAATGTTCCAGAATTAGATAGTGATTATGGGGTGCACAACTCTGTGAGTATACTAAAAGCTATTGACCTGTATACATTAAAAGAGTGAATTTTTTTATTATTTATTTTGGTATCATTAATCTACAATTACATGTGCAATATTATGGTTATTAAACTACCCCCTTCATCAGGTCCCCCCCACCAACCCCATTACAGTCACTGTCCATCAGCATAGTGAGATGCTATAGAATCATTACTTGTCTTCTCTGAGTTGTACAGCCCTCCCTGCACCCCCCCAACATTACGTCTGCTAATTGTAATGCCCCTAAAAGAGTGAATTTTATGGTATGTGAATTACATCTCAATTAGAAAAAGAGTGAGAAAGAGGGAAAGGAATGAAAGGAAGGTTGATCACAGCCTGCCTGAGTTTGAATCCTGGCTTTGGGACTAACTGGTTCTTACCATGCGCACGTTCCCTCTGGGAGCCTCAGTTTCCACATTTGTACAGCAAGGGTGGTGCCATTGCCTACTTGACAACGCTGCTGTGGTGACTCAGGTCATTGAAACTATGCGGGGGCTCTGCCTATGCCTGGTACCCAGTGGTGGCCTGAGAGTGCCGGCTGCTGCTGTTTGAGTAGGAGGAGACCGTGCTGCTCTGAGAGGCTGAGGCCAGTGGCCTGAAGCTGTACTGCTCTTGGGGATTTTGTTTCTCCCTTTGGCCCTGGGTTTTTCCCCTGAAGGGGAGGAAGCCAAGTACAGCCTGGGCATTTGATCCACATGTCAGGGGGTGTTTCTAGGTTGCTGACCTGGACACCTGAATGTCTGAACAAAGGCTTTTTAAGGCTCTGGACCTGTGCCTACTTGCTTCCTGGGCCTGGCCTAATTGCCTGGAGGGCAAAGGCTGCACACGTCAGTGATGCCTGCTCACTCACATGCCCGTCTGGAAGGGGTTAGAAGCTCTTGATGTGTAACCAGATTCTCTTGCACTGGGACTCCTGGGACCCTCACAGGGCCAACCTGTGGTGTACTGTCAATTTATAAGGTTTCCTGAGGACCTAGGTATTTCCATTTCTCTCCATTCCTTTCTGTACTCATTTCCAGGGGCTCTGATAACAAAGCACCACAAACCAAGTGGCTTAAAATAACAGAAATATATTTTCTCACAGTTCTGGGGGCCAGAGTCTGTGGGCAGGACTGTGCTCCCCTTGAAGGCTCTGGGGGAAGACCCTTCCTTGCTTCTTCCAGCTCCTGGCATGGCCAGCAGTCCTTGGCTTTCCTTGGCTTAAAACTATTTCAGTCTGGTCTCTGCCTCATGCACCTCAGTCCTGCCACATGGCCTCTTCTTGGGGTGTCCCTCTGTCTCTCTCATGGTGGTCTGAGGACACCAGTCATTGGATTTAGGGCCCACCATAGCCCAGCATGACCTCACCTTAACTAATGACATTTGCAAAGACCGTGTTTCCAAATAAGGTCATATTCTGAGATCCTGGCTGGACATGCATTTTTGGGCGGACACTATCAACCCAGTGTGCCTTCTGTGGGCTAAAATAGGACAGGGTTGGGGTCCTGGATGGGCAGCTCATCTCTGTTCCCGCACCCTCAGGGAAAACTGCCCTGCTGTTTAACCTTGGCCAAATGACCTAACCTCTCCCTGCCTCAGATTCTTCACAAAGAAAATGAGGATATCAAGAGTTTTTTGGCAGGGTGGTTGTGAGGACTGGATGAGTTGTTTGTTGTGTTCAGAGCAGTGCCTGGCACACAAGTGCTTCATAAGAGTTAGTGGTGGTTGTGATTGCCGCCACCACTTTGTGCAAGGTTGGCCAGGCTTGGAAAAGATCACAGCTTAACAACCAGTGCATCCTAGGAGCAGGGCTTTCTTTCGTTACTCTTCTTCCCTTGGGATTGCTTCCTTGCTGGGTACCTCACCTGAAGGCCCTTCCATGACCCTAACCTACCTGCAACATGGCCAACATCCTTCAGAGCCCGGGGTTCTGGGTCCAGCTCTGCCAGTCATGGGTTTTGTGACCTTGAGTGGAGCCCTTGACCTCTGTGTTTCTGCTTCCTCATCTTTCCCATGGCCAGAGGACACCCACTCTTCCATAAGCTCAGAGAGTGGGTGGAGAGTGTGATGCTTCCTTCTTCCACCATCAGGCCAAGAGGCTGTGTCTAGGTGAGATTGTCCTCTGTTGGGACCAGGTTGTAGAGCAGGCAGGAAAGAGGTGGTTAGAGTTACGTGTGGGTTTGGATCTCACTCCTGAGCAACTCACTTCCCCTCTCTGAGCCTCAGTTTCTTCATCTGTAAAATGGGAAGTAGTATTAGTTTGGGTTCCCCTAGAAGAGACCCCCAAGACAAGCATTTGAGTGCCAGTAGCTTGTTTGGGAGGAGATCCCAGAAAACACTGGTAGGGGAATGGGAAGTGAGACAGGAGGGGCCATCCTGTGGACACCTGGAGCTCAGTGCTGCTGAGATCTGGGGGCATGCCTCAGTTATCCTGCCTGAGGGGCAAGGGAGCAGGGGTATTTATCCTCTAGCTGCTACTGCTCAGGGGAATTGAGGACCGCTCCCTGCAGGTGTTAACTCCCCTGCGCTCCTGATCTGCCTCTCACACACCAGCAGAATAAGATGGCCGGGAGTTCTTAAGCTCATCTTATAGACAATTCAGGCATAAGAGGGTTTTTTTTGTATGTGCAACAAAGTTTATAGATGGTTTGAGGGGCCAGAGGGGATTTACATCTTGACTCTGTAGACAGTTTAAAATAGAATATTAGGTTTCCTGCTTAAAACCTTGTTGCCATCCCACCAGAAGTCTCACATCAGACAGTAAGAATTTAGAAAGTTGTGAGGTTGGTATGGGCTGAATGGTGGGGAAGGAGAGGAAGCCTCAGCTTGAGTCTTAAAGGCAGGCAGGGTCCTGTACAAAGATGAGGAGGGGAGGCATTCTAGGGGAGGCCAAGTTCCCTGAGCCTTCCCCGGGACCTGGAAGTTTCCAGAGGCATGCCTGTACAGGCAGCCTTCACCCTGGTTTGCTGTTCTATTACATTGGAGCCAGGATAGCTGTCCCTGGTTCTGATGCTTGCTCCCCTCCGTGGGGCTGTTTCTCCATTCCAGGGTGACAGATGAAGTCTTCAACTTCCTGCTGGTATGGTATTACTGCACCCTGACAATTCGGGAGAGCATTCTCATCAGCAATGGCTCAAGGTAATCGGGGGCCCAGCTTTGTGGTGAGTATAAGGGGATCCAAAGGGAAATCTGTCCTGGAGGGGAGGCAGGTGAGGGCTGTTACCCTCCCAGCCTGTACGCCCTTCCTTCTTGGTGCGGGAGGTCCATGACTATCCACACCCAGGGAGAAGGAAAACCATGCCTGCTACAGAGTCACTTGCTATGGTCCTTCTCTTGCTTACAAGAAACTATAACTCAAGTGGGTTTAACACAACAGGAAACTTGTTTTCTCATATCAAGAAACAGGTCCTTTGGGACAGACTTCAGGTAAAGCTTTATCCAGGTGCTCAGACAATGTCATCAGAACCCAGTTTCTCTCCATGTGTCACCTCTGCCTTCTACTTTGTTGTCTATATTCTCAGGCTCCATGTAGAGTCACTCACCAGCTCTAGGCTCACATATTTATTTCTAGCATTCCCAGAAAAACAGGGCACATCCTCTCTTCAAGAGTTTCACTGGGTCCTACTGGTGCTTGCTGATCATGTGCCCATCTCTGAATCAGTCACTTTGGCCAGAGAATGCATGACTGCAATTGGCCAGGTTGAGCCTCTGCATGCCCCTGTGGCCCTCCTTAGAAGCCTGGAGCTGAGTGTCAGGAGTAGAATGGTTCCCCAGAGGAAATGGGATACTGTCACTAGAAGGACAAGTGGGTTCTGGTGACGAGAGTGGATGGTCCCCAACAGGGAGTTGGGAAGGATGGTGGACAGATGCTGAGGGCCTGGGGCCAAACCTGCCCTGTTCCAGAGCTGCTGCTGGGGAGGCAGATGGCCAGGCTAAGAGTGAATATTCCTGATTTCTGGTCCCAGTGCTGTCACCAAACAGCTCTGTGACCTGGGGCAGTTGATGTCCCCTTTTGGACTGCTTCAGACAGTCCAAAAGGGGGCTGATTATGTCTCAGTGCTGCAGAATCTAGGCACTGTTGGGGTTCCCTGGTTCCTCCATATCTAAAGGCCTCCGAGGACAGGGAGCCCCACTGTTTTCTTTCAGTCTCCTTTCTGCTTGCCTGTCTGAGCTGAGAGTCTCAGGAACCAGTTAAGATCCATGACCTGCCACCTGTAGGACCCATTTTCCATAGGTCGGATTCCTTTGTGTGGTGGCCGGCTGAATCTCTGTGTGCCATTCATGTCCCTGTTCTTCCAAAAGTAACAGTCACCCACCCCCTCCCCACTTGCTCCCTCCTGGGGGCTGGTAAGGAGCAGCCAGCACCTGGGCATTTGAGATTGTGGGCATGAGCCAAACCCCAGGTGATACGCTGCCTTCTTGCCTTTCTGCCCAGTGGTCTGTTATGGAAGGTCCCTCCCCCGCCGGGCCTTAACTGGAATATAGAGCCAAGAGGTAAGGACCAGGGAACAGAGATTCTTAGGTACACATCCCTGTAGCATGTAGCCCTTTAGAAAACCAATCAGTGTTTCTCAAACTGCACTCTTGTCCCATCCATACCATTTTTGGCAAATGCACGTATCACCTGGATGATAGTTTTCTCACATTTTAAACCAACCTTCTCCTTTTTCTTTTTTTTTACTTAAATAAGTATTGGTTTATTCCAAAAGGAAATTTTATTTCACCACTGTACATGGAAAATCAGCGTCAATTACAGGAAAGAGGAAGTACTGTAAAAATATCTTTTCGTTTTCATTGTGTAACTTAACTGAAGTCAATTACTCTTGCTTCCTGAAGGCTCTAAGCTTGAGGTCTGCTCTCTCTGTCTCTGTGTATATACGTGTGTAAAAAGGGATATTAGCAGATCTTGAGAGGCATTAAAGCAGTACTAGCATCTAACCAAGATGCTCTCCTTGACTTAATCAGGAGAATGGAAAGAGAACTGAAAAGTGATTTCTCACCATGTGATTCTCTAACATCTAGTGTTAGGTTTGATTATCTAAAGTTCCCCCTGCTTTGGGGAACGCTGAAGTAGAAAATTTTACCAATAAATAAAATTCATAGTTCTTCTTAATTTTAGTGAATTGTACCTTTCTGCTTTGGGTGTGGTTGGAGGGGAGCCACGGTAGTATATAGTGGGGAAATGGGGGCAGGGCAACTGGCAAGGCTTCTTTGTCAAGGATCCTGTTCTTGTACCTGTGGGCTTGTCGTCTGTCTTGCAGCTTCACCATCCTGATGAAGTCACATTAAGAGCGTTCCGGGGCATGCTACATGTCTACCAGTCACTGACGCTTTAGTAAGAGTTACTCTGGTCAGCTCTTTTTCTAGTATGATACGTTGTGGATGGGAGGTTACCAGAGAAAAAGGAACAGGACTGACTGGAGGTCCCTGCAAGTGTGGAGCACACCAGGAAAATGGGGCAGGGAACATATGGGAGAAGAACCTGGTTCCAAAGCCAAGTGTCATTTCGCTACTTTAGCAGGGGCTTTTCTGCAGCCTCCTTGGAGCTCATGTTCTAACGGGACAGCAGGGTTGTTTCCGAGCTTGTAATGCAAAGCTCTCCATGTGGGTCCACTCTGCCCCCCAATCTGTCATTTTTCACACATTTGTTGAGCATCTCCTAGGAGCCAGACACTGAGCTAGGGACTCCAGGATAGCTCACACTCCATGCCTTTTGGGAGCACTTGGAGTTGTTTTTGAAAAGACCCACTCATGGCAAATATGGTTCAGGAATCTCCAGTTGTAATGGCCCTGGTCCTCTAGGCCTGTCTTCCCTCTGGTCTGGGCTGTGGTTTGGATGTGGTAGTGAGTCTGAAATGGGTGGGTGCCTCATCTTCTGGAATGACTATGGGAGTTGTGGCCAATTTATAGGGGCATGGCAGGTGGGCCAAATCTGGGTGACTAAAACATGTGACTCATCCTCAGTATCTGTTTGATACTTAGCCTCCTTCCTCCTTCTTGGAGCTGATTTGTCCAGGGAGCAGGCAAGGGAGATGCCTCAGAGGTTCTCTGTCACAGTTGGTGCTTACCAGGGAATAGCAAAGAAACCATTCAGAGAGAGCACGTGAGGAGCGGGGAGGGGTCCAGACTGGGAGGAACTCTACCTTTCTCATTACGGAAGCATCCCAGGGCCAGTGCAGGAGTTTAGGATTGGTACCCAGTAAACACCCCTTGGGCTTTGTAGAAATTAATCAGACCCAAGCTTTGCAGTGAAGGATTGTCCTTGGGGCCATGCCAGCATTCCAGAGACCACAGAGCTGAGCCATATGGGCTTCCTGGAGTGTTGCTGCTCTGTTTTGTTCTGACTGAGCCTCTTTCTTCCTGTTCCCCATTGCACCTGAGACCTGAATTAGGGCTGTGGTCAGGGAACCAGGCCTAGAGAATTGGGGGTGTGGAGGGACTCCGCATGTGGGATGGAGCTGCCCTTGGTTTGTGTCTGATGCCTCTCATCTGAGATGTAGTCCATTAACTCAGTTACTGCAATAAGCAAATCAATTTACCTTGCAAATTTTGCAAATGAGGGAAAACCACCAATAGGAGTAAACATGAAGGGGGAACATATATATAGGGGCATATAAATAGTCCAAGGAGGTGAAAGGTTTCAAACAACATTAACAGCCCCATCCTCATCCTCATCCCATTGTCCCCTTGCTGCAGCCCAGGCTTGCAGCCCACTGCATCACAAATAGAAAGGAAAAAGCTTCTTTCCTCTGCAGGTCTAGCTGCTATCTTGAGACAGCCTTCGGATTGGCTATTCTCAGGGCACATGCTCATCCCTGAGCCAATCACTGTGGCTGGAGGGCTGGAGACCCCTGATTGGCTGGCTCTGAGTCATGTACCCAGTTATATTCCTCACCTGCAATGCAATTACCCAGACTGAGTTGTGGGGGTGAGGTGGTTCCCAGAAAGTCGGGGTGGGAACCAGAATGGAAGGTGATTGATAGGCAAAACAGCAGCTGTCCCCTACAGTTAGCTCTGGGCCAGAATTAATTATGAGTCAAGAATCACAGTGGCTTTTCAGCCCCCGGGTATCTGGTTCCAACCAGCTTTTATAGGGGCCTTTCCCAGGATGCAGAGGTGTAGGGTGTCAGGTGAGGGAGGGATACTCAGTGTAGAAGCCATTCATGCAACCGTCCAGATGACCTGAAGCTCAGCCAGAA
The DNA here is from genome assembly GCA_032199065.1 of Smutsia gigantea. Classification (NCBI taxonomy): domain Eukaryota; kingdom Metazoa; phylum Chordata; class Mammalia; order Pholidota; family Manidae; genus Smutsia; species Smutsia gigantea. The sequence continues at coordinate 5,758 of JAVSCE010020082.1, read as the reverse complement.
ACTGCTGAGATTGTGAAGTGGCTGGTACACATACCTTGTGCACACATGCAAATGTAGCCAAGGTGTCCTGAAGGGAGGACCGTGGTCTCCTGGGCACAATCCCCAGATACTAGGACATACTGTTCCTACTTTCTGGCCATGCGTGCACTGCTGTTCCTGGGGCATACATTATCTGCCCTTTAGAAAAGCCCACAAGCCCTTGCAGGCTTCATTTCTGTGGCAAATCAGGCCCAGAGAGTGACATGAGTTTAGAATTTCTTTTTGGGGTGATAAAAAATGTCCTAAAATTGACTGTGGTCATGTTTGCACAATTCTGTGAATATACTAAAAACCACTGAGTTGTATACCTTAAATATGTGAATTGTATAATATCTGAATTATATCACAATAAAACTGTTACATAAACACACATTCACATGCACAACACCAGCCCAGAGCCCTGGGGTGTGCAGAAGGATGATGGGGCTTGTGAATGCTGCGCTGGGGAAGGAGCAATTTCTAGCCTCTCCCAGGGCTGCTGAACTGTTTATTGGCGGCATCTGTCAGAGCTGGGCTCTGGGCATTGTGAGCTGTGAAATTAAAAGCTGCTGCTCATCCAGGCTTGCTGCACAGATGGGGAGAGGACATTTCTCGGGGGGCTTCACGGAGTAGGACAAAGGAGCCGGGGCTTGCCAAGACTCGAGGGCTTGTGTGGGGCTTTGTAGAGAACTGGGGAGGTTCCAGAGATGCTTCTTGTGTGCTCCTCAAGCTGAAGTCTGAGGATAGGGCCCACTGTCTTTTCTATTGAAAAATTAGAACCAAGGGCCCTCGTAGACCCTGACAGGCAAGATGGGGACACGGGGGGGGGGAAGGGGGGAGACTGGGAACAAAGGAACGAATGGCCTCTCATCCTGCTCTGTGAACTCCCGTGGCACCTGCATCAATTTTCTGTCACCTCTACTGGTGGCATCTAGACCAGCTGCTGCTTTGACCAGCCACACTCCTGGACATCATTTCAGTGTGTATTAAGTGCCTACTGTTTACCTGGTGCTGTTAGTGCTAGGAATAAAGAGCCACATAAAACCTTGCTCCTCACCACACCCTTGGGCCATCCATGGACCGTGGTGTGAACCCCTAATTTATGTCCAGAACTATTGTAGGGCTGCAAAGAGAAGAGATTAGTAAGATTTAGTTCCTACTCTTATGATGTCTGTTCTGGTTGGAAGGTTTTCAGACCACTCAGACCCACTTATTAGGCAATGCAAATCAAACCTCAATGACACACCAATTTTCATTTAATAAAATCGGCAGAAATGTAAAAATTTGGTGTCCACCATTGGTGTGGGCTTGGGGAACCAGACATTCTCCTCTATTGCTGATAGCTGTGTATGTTGGGTTGGCTATTATTTTTGGAGGGCAGTTTGACAAGTTACAATGCACACACACTCTGACCCAGCCATCCTACTGGGACAGGGAGGCAGGGTGGGGTCCTGGTGAGGTTAAGATGTGTTAGTGTAGAGCGAAGCCCCTGGAGGCCCAAGCACTTCTGTGGGTCTGGTGGCTAATCTGAGTGATTATGTGTGATGTGTGTCTCTGTAGGACAGAGAGACAGGCAGAGTCATGGCTTGGGTCTGTTCCATGGCTGTTTCAGGGCTCAGAGGAGCCCTTGCACTTATAGACTGGAAAGCAGGAAGATGCCTGTGCTTCCTTTCCCCACCTGAGTGCCTTTCCCTTCTCTTCTCTCCAAGAATTAAAGGCTGGTGGGTTTCTCACCACTACGTGTCCACATTCCTCTCTGGAGTGATGCTGACCTGGTGAGTGTCTCCTACTGCCTCTGCTCGCCCTCCCCAGGGAGGTGAATGGGGAGTTGGCAGTGGGGGAGGGGTCTGGATGGGGGTGCTCTCCAGGGCCTTGGGCCATGCGGGAAAAATGAGCATAAACCAGACCACAGGGAATCCAAGCCATCTGGGCAGTTCTCTAGGGAATGTCTAGTTGGCTTGCTGACTGGAGCAGAGGTGACAGGGAGCAAGCTGGATAGGAACCAGCACAGGAATAAGGCTGCGGCAGCAAAGGAGACTGAGAGGGAGGGAGGAGGAGTCAGCAGGAACTTAGGCTTCACAATGACTCCCTGGGCTGCCATGGTTCTGCAACAGATAACCTAGTCCAGCCCCAGGGGCACTGTTGATAAAGAAGGACAGAAGTTGGGGACCTGGGTTTAACTGGGTAAAAAAGCTTTTCTTTCTTGGCTGGAGGTGGGTGGGTGTCAATGTCTGATTTCATAGCGTGCCTCACCTTTGCTGTCCCCACTTCTCTGCAGGCCCAATGGACTAATTTACCAGAAGTTTCGTGATCAGTTTTTAGCGTTTTCCATATTTCAGAGTGAGTATCTCTTGCCTAAATTCAGGGGAGGGGGCACGGTTTCTTGTCCTTGGGAGTGGTGTGAGGAAGGGAGACGGGAGATTCCTGGCCAGCCTGGGGCAGGGGGAGGGTCCTAGAAATCCTGAACATGGCTGTCTCTCCCACAGAGCAACTCCATCCTACCACCCAGCCCCCAGCTCTCTGAGAGGATGGCCTGACACACCCCTACCCCCCAGGAGCCTCTGTCACCACCCTTTCCTTCCCCAGATCAGAACTTGCAACCTTTGGGTACTGAGTGGTGTTGGAGCAATATTTTGCTACCTTCAAAATGGAAATATATGTTCTTTTGCTCATTTAAGAATAGCTCTGGATTTATTTGCAGTTGGTCCCAGGGCTCACCTCTGCAAAGGAATTGCTTGGCTCATTAGGGACAGAGAGAGTTGTATTTTACACCAAGTACCTGTTTGCTCCCTTTGAATTTTATTCTGTGTGCATCTTGTGCTATTAAAAAATGCAATTTTTAATTTTTAAATAAAACCTTGCTTGCAAACAAATACAAATATAGAAAACTGAGAGTGCAAACAACAGATCTATGTCCTTTCAAACATTTTTATTCATAAATATGTATAATCTGTAAATACAGTATCCCTCTGTACATATAAGCTTTGCTTATAACCTTTTTTTTCTTTTAATAATTATGGGTATTATTCCACATCAATACCCAGAATTCTACCTCCTCGTTTTGAGTGACTACCAAATATCCCATTGTATAGAACTGTCTCTTGCTGTCGTGGTATGACACACAGCTCCCAGGTGGTGCTGCCATTCCAGCAAGCATCTGTTGAGTGCCTACTGCATGCCTAGGAAAGCTCTACAAGCTTTAGTCTAGTTGGGGCTTAGTTGGGTCCTCAGATAACCTGAGCTCTCTTTGTTTTCTGGGTAAGGGATAAGGAGGGTTCAGACCTGTGTGTATGTGTATTGGGGTGTAATGTGCCCTGGAGTCCCGCTACCTGCCATGGGCCTGTTGCCCAAATCCCCCAGGCCCTGAGACAGGCCCTGTGCTCTTCCTGCAGGCTGTGTCCAGTTCCTGCAATATTATTACCAGAGGGGCTGCCTCTACCGGCTGCGGGCCCTGGGGGAGAGGAATCATCTGGACCTCACGGTGGGTGAGTAGCCCAGCCTGGGCAGGTGGAGGGGCAGTACTGGCCCCTCCCTGCTCCACCTCAACTTGCCCCAACTCCCCACACTGGGAGCATGTGCCAGTAAGAACATAACAAGGCCTGCCATGCAAAAAGCCTGAGTTGCTTTTCATAATTCATCATGGATTCTGTTTTAGCTGACAAGTTGAGCCCAGCTGTGTGCCAGGCCCTCAGTGCTGGCTTCTTTCTTATCCTTTTAAAATGTCTATTTTTTGTCTGTGTGCTATACATAATGTTAGCCTAGTGTTTCTGTGCTTATGAAATTTATGTATATCAAACATATAAATATATACATGTATATACATTGGGAATGCGTGCTTATCATTATTATTTTTTTTAATTCGTAGGGGTGGGTACCTGATCAGAAAAGCTTGAAGACCTCTCTATAAACTTTCAGGGGAAACTTTTTTATAAAACTGCCAGCTCTTGAGATGGTGATTTCCATCGAATTACTCTGTAAAGTAGGCTCTACTTTGTCAAGACTTGATTGAAATGATGCATGCAAAAGTCCCTTAAGTGTATATCATCTATATTTCCATTAAAAAATAAAAAGTTCATTATAAAATGCAAACTCCCACACAAATTAAATAAATTATTTAGAAACATTGTGCTTCACATATCAGTATTCCTTACGCGTTGCCAAGCCCACTTTAGTTCACGGTGACATGATGTGTGAGAGCAGTCAGGCCTGACGACAGGTGTTCTGCATATTCTCTGGGTTATTTTCACAGTGAGCATTCATCCACCTATGAGAGGTGAGAGCTGGGCCCCTGCCCTGTGTATGTTTGTGCCTGGCTGATCTTGGGGTGACTGGAATGGCTGGACAGTGGGTGTTTGGTGAGGCCTTGGGTGCAGCCGAATCCTTTACGTGGGCCCTTCACTTCTTCCTTCCTCTCCACAGAAGGATTCCAGTCCTGGATGTGGCGGGGCCTCACCTTCCTCCTGCCTTTCCTGTTCTGTGGCCACGTGAGTCCTCCTGGAGTTTGTGGGTCTCCTCTGCCCTGGGCTAACCCCCCTCGAACAGGTCTTCTCCCTCACTCGCCAGCCATCCCTGAGCTGGGCCCCACAGGGTCCTAGCGCTAGAACAGTCTGGGATGCCAAAGGCAGGACCCAGAACTGGCCCTCAGCATCAGCGTGCCCAACCCCAGGCTACTCTGGCCTAGGATGCCAGTTTCATTTTGAGGGTTGTCAGTGTCTTGGGACAGTTGATACTAGAAGCCGGGGACCTGGTCCTCTCCCTGGGTTTTCCCACGTGGGTCCCCGGGAGGATCAGGTGGAGTAAGCAGTGCCTGCCTTCCCTCTCTCCAGTTCTGGCAGCTCTACAATGCTCTCACGTTATTTGAGCTTTCCAGCCATGAGGAATGCAGAGAATGGCAGGTATGGGGTGTGCATGCTGCGTATGCGACTGTGTGTGTGGTGGGGGGAAGGGGAGGGTACTGGGGTTCCGGTGAAGGCTGGGTGGGCTTGGGAAGAATTATTTCTTCAGCCACCCTTTACCCCCACCATGGGGCTCTGCTGCTCAAAGCCCCCTCTGCTGGGGCTGGGAGCCTGTGGGAGGAAATTTGGGAATCCAGGGAGCCCCCTCTGAAAATCCCAGGGAGGTTTTTTGCTCCATCAAATGCTCTGCAGGGTGGAGGGAGGAGCCCCCCAGAACCCTGCCTGACCCTGAGGACTCGTGCCTTTCACCCAGTTGGCCCAAATCTATTTCTGCTGGCAGACCCCTAGAATTCTGGGGGTGTTGAGGCCCTGGGCCAGGGTGGGTGACTCACTAGAGAGCTGAGCCCGGCTGGCACAGCCTTCCCTTCTCTCTGTCCACCTCCTGCCCTGGGCACTCTTGTGCTCTGCACACCCCACCCAGGTGTTCGTGTTGGCGCTCACATTCCTCGTCCTCTTCCTCGGCAATTTCCTGACCACACTCAAAGTCGTGCACACCAAATTCCAGAAGAACAGAAACAAGGCGAAGCCGTGAGCGCTGAGACTTGTGCACCCCTTCAGCCCTTGAGACTGCAGGGGAATTCCAGCTGGGACCTTCGCTGCCTGTTTTCTCCCAACACCTGGGGCCAGAAGCCAGTGAGAGCAGCCACCTCAGGGCTCAGGGGCGTCGCTGGGACCCGTTGGACAAGAGGAATGTGACCCCAGATTGTCCTCACAGTGTTAGCCTGCTCCAGCCTCCCTATTTATGACATTATTTAATATGAGGTCCTCTGGACTTCCCTAGCTCC
>JAVSCE010020081.1:0-21839 GCA_032199065.1 Smutsia gigantea | reverse complement strand
CTCATTTTCTCCCCCCCGAGCCCACCTACAGCACTTGGAGCAAATGCACGGCATAGCCACTTGACAAATCTGAGGAGTAAATACTAGGCAGCTCAGGGAAGGACGCCAGAGTGGGAACTGCCACCTAGTTGGTGAGTTCTCCATTTTACCCTGCTGTCCCAGCCGGAACTCAGTACAGCCTGGAACCTGGAGGTGAGCACTGTGGGGCAGACAGACAGAGATCTCAGAGAAACCCTCTGAATCTAGCTCAAGGAGAAGGAAAGAAAGCTGGTGAGGCTCAGAGAGAGTGAAAGAAGTTCTTTGGTTATTTTCCTTTCCTTTTTCTCCGTTCCCTCATGCACCAGTCCCCAGGCAATTCTGCAGCAAAGGTAGCAACAGCAGAGTGGCCGGCAACAAGAAACGAAGGGAATCAAAACTGAGGGAAGGGCACATTCCTTTCCATTTGGTGAAGCTACAGCTCCAAAAAGGTAGGGCCATGTGCTGTTGCTTTTATGTTCGCTCTCTGTCCTACAGCCACTTGGCCCCGGAGGCAACACAAGCAGAGATGGGCGGTTTCTGGCTGGAAAAATGAGGCGCAGAGCTCTAGGACACTGGAAAGTACCTGAAGATTGTGGACAGGGATATTGCTCAGGAATGCAACCCCATAAAGCTGTTTTTGATCTCCTGGGCTCATCTTCTACTTGCACATGCATGGATCTGATTGTAATTAGCATACTAGACACCAAGAATGGAGCCCTGGACAGAGCTCCTCCTAAGTCTCTGACTAATCACTGAGTGGCACAGGTGTAGGACAGATCCTAATGGCACCTAATAGAAAGCACGTTGGGACTTGTGCTCTGAGCCTAAACACCCAGATTGCTTACTAAAAGAAATATATCAACATTCTCCATAGGATTTAAACAAGAGCCAGGGTCTCAAAACATAATAGTCAAAATGTCCAGGATATAATCCAGAATTACTTGGCAACATGAGGAAGCATTAAAATTTCAATTTGTATAGGGAAAGAATCAACAGACACAGAAAATAAGATGGCATAGATGCTGGAATTATTTCACAAAGACCAAAGCAGCTCACGTAATAATGCTCAAGTGAGCAATTTGTAAGCAGTCTTGAAACAAAATGAAAGTTTTAGAACTGAAAAATAAAGTAACTGAAATAAAAAACTCACTGGATGGATTCAATAGCAGAACAGAGATGGCAGAGGAAAGAGTCAGTGTACACGATGATAGAACAACATAAATGATCTAATTTGAACAACAGAGGGAAAAAGTGAAAAAAAGTGAACAGCGCATGGGGGACCTAGGGTATAATAACAAAAGGGCTAAAGTATGTGTCATTGGATTCCTAGAGAAGAGGACAAAGAATTCAGGGTTAAAAAAGTATTCAAAGGAATCGCTCCGAACTCCCCAAGCTGGGTGAAAAGCACAAAATTACAGATGCAAGAACTGAGCAAACCCCAAACAGGATAAGCCTAAAGAAACCTATACCAAGACACATCATAATCACATTTTTGAAAACTAGAGTCAGATAGAAATCCTTGAATAGCACAGAGAAGTGACTGGTGGTTACCATGGGGAAGGGACCGGGTAGGTGGGTGAAACAGGTGAAGGGGATAAAGAGGCATAAAATCTCAATCATAGTACAAATCAAAGGAGAAAATAGAATGCAGTGCACTCATTTTAGGAGACTTCAACACACCACTCACTCCAAAGGACAGATCAACCAGACAGAAAATAAGTAAAGACCCAGAGGCACTGAACAACGCACTAGAACAGATGGACCTAACAGACATCTACAGAACTCTGCACCCAAAAGCAGCAGGATACACATTCTTCTCAAGTACACATGGAACATTTTCCAGAATAGACCACGTACTAGGCCACAAAAAGAACCTCAGTAAATTCAAAAATACTGAAATTCTACCAACCAACTTCTCAGATCACAAAGGTATAAAACTAGAAATAAATTGTACAAAGAAAACAAAAAGGCTCACAAACACATGGAGGCTTAACAACATGCTCCTAAATAATCAGTGGATCAGTGACCAAATTAAAACAGAGATCGAGCAATACATGGAGACAAATGACAACAACAGCACAAAGCCACACCTTCTGTGGGACGCAGCAAAGGTAGTTCTAACAGGAAAGTATATTGCAATCCAGGCCTAATTAAAGAAGGAAGAACATTCCCAAATGAATAGTCTAAAGACACAATTTCTGAAATTGGAAAGAGAAGAACAAATGAGGCCCAAAGTCACCAGAAGGAGGGACATAATAAAGATTAGAGAAGAAATAAATAAAATCGAGAAGAATAAAACAATAGAAAAAATCAATGAAACCAAGGGCTGGTTCTTTGAAAAAATAAACAAAATAGATAAACCCCTAGCCAGACTTATTAAGAGAAAAAGAGAATCTACACACATAAAGAGAATCAGAAATGAGAAAGGAAAATCACGATGAACCCCACAGAAATACAAAGAATTATACGAGAACACTATGAATATCTATATGCTAACAACCTGGAAAACCTAGAAGAAACGGACAACTTCTTAGAAAAACACAACTTTCCAAGACTGATGAAGCAAGAAACAGAAAACATAAACAGACCAATTACCAGCAATGAAATTGAATTGCTAATCAGAAAACTACCCAGGAACAAAACCCCCAGCCTGATGGATTCACCTCTGAATTTTATCAGACATATAGAGAAGAAATAACACCCATTCTCCTTAAACTTTTCCAAAAAATAGAAGAGGAGGGAATACTTCCAAACTCATTCTATGAAGCCAGCATCACTCTAATACCAAAACCAAGCAAAGACCTCACCAAAAAAGAAACTTACAGACCAATATCCCTGACGAATATAGATGCAGAAATACTCAACAAAATATCAGCAATCCGAATTCAAAAATACATCAAGAGGATCATACACCATGATCAAGTGGGATTCATCTCAGGGAAGCAAGGATGGTACAACATTCGAAAATCCATCAACATCATCCACTACATCAACAACAAGAAGAACAAAAACCACATGATCATCCCCATAGATGCTGAAAAAGCATTTGACAAAATTCAACATCCATTGATGATAAAAACTCTCAACAAAATGGGTATAGAGGGCAAGTACCTCAACATCATAAAGGCCATATATGACAAACCCACACCTAACATCATACTTAACAGCAAGAAGCTGAAATCTTTTCACCTAAGATTGGGAACAAGACAGGGATGCCCACTCTCCTCACTTTTATTCAACATAGTACTGGAGGTCCTAGCCATGGCAATCAGACAAAACAAAGAAATAAAAGGCATCCAGACTGGTAAGGAAGAAGTCAAACTCTCACTATTTGCAGATGACATGATATTGTACATAAAAAACCCTAAAGACTCCACTCTAAAACTACTAGAACTAATATCTGAATTCAGCAAAGTTGCAGGATACAAAATTTAATACACAGAAATCTGTTGCTTTCCTATACACTAATGATGAGCTAACAGAAAGAGAAATCAGAAAAACAATTCCATTCACAATTGCATCAAAAAGAATAAAATACCTAGGAATAAACCTAACGAAGGAAGTGAAAGACCTATACCCTGAAAACTACAAGACACTCCTAAGAGAAATTAAAGAGGACACTAACAAATGGAAATTCATCCCATGCTCTTGTCTTGGAAGAATAAACATTGTCAAAATGGCTATACTACCTAAAGCAATCTACAGATTCAGTGCAATCCCTATCAAAATACCAACAGCATTCTTCAATGAACTGGAACAAATAATTCTAAAATTCATATGGAACCACGAAAGACCCCGAATAGCCCAATCAATCCTGAGAAGGAAGAATAAAACAGGGAATTACGCTCCCAGACTTCAAGCTCTACTACAAAGCTACAATAATCAAGACAATTTGGTATTGGCACAAGAACAGACCCACAGGCCAGTGGAACAGAATAGAAAATCCAGACATTATGATAAAGGAGCCTTGCATTTACAATGGGGAAATGACAGCCTCTTCAGCAGCTACATGTAAGAGAATGAAACTGGATTACTGTCTAACCCCATTCACAAAAGTAAACTCAAATTGGATCAAAGACCTGAATGTAAGTCATGAAGCCATAAAACTCTTAGAAAAAAACATAGGCAAAAATCTCTTGGACATAAACATGAGCAACTTGTTCATGAACATATCTCCCCAGGCAAGGGACGCAAAAGCAAAAATGAACAAGTGGGACTACATCAAGCTGAAAAGCTTCTGTACAGCAAAGGACACCATCAGTAGAACAAAAAGAGATCCTACTGTATGGGAGAATATATTCATAAATGATACATCTGATAAGGGGTTGACACCCAAAATATATAAAGAGCTCACACACCTCAACAAACAAAAAGCAAATAAGCCAATTAAAAAATGGGCAGAGTAGCTGAACAGACACTTCTGCAAAGAAGAAATTCAGATGGCCAACAGGCACATGAAAAGATGCTCCACATCACTAGTCATCAGAGAAATGCACATTGAAACCACAATGAGATATCACCTCACACCAGTGAGGATGGCTGCCATCCAAAAGACAAACAACAACAAATGTTGGCGAGGATGTGGAGAAAGGGGAACCCTCCTACACTGCTGGTGGGAATGCAAATTAGTTCAATCATTGTGGAAAGCAGTGTGGAGGTTCCTCAAAAAAGTCAAAATAGAAATACCATTTGACGCAGGAGTTCCACTCCTAAGAATTTACTGTTAGAATGCAGCAGCCCAGTTTGAAAAAGACATACGCACCCCTGTTTTTATAGCAGCACTATTTACAATGGCCAAGAAATGGAAGCAACCTAAGTGTCCATGAATAGATGAATGGATAAAGAAGATGTGGTACATATACACAATGGAATACTATTCAGCCATAAGAAGTAAGCAAATCCTACCATTTGCAACAACATGGATGGAGCTAGAGGGTATTATGCTCAGTGAAATAAGCCAGGCAGAGAAAGACAAGTATCAAAGGATTTCACTCCTATGTCGAGCATAAGAGCAAAGAAAAAAACGGAAAGAACAAAACAGGAGTAGACTCACAGAACCCAGGAATGGACTAACAGTTACCAAAAGGAAAGGGACTTGGGAGGATGGTGGCAAGGGAGGGATAAGGGGGAAAAAGGGGCAGTACGATTAGTAGTCATAATGTAGTGGGGGGCACGGGGATGGCTGTACAACTCAGAGAAGACACGTAGTGACTCTATAGCATCTCACTACGCTGATGGACAGTGACTTTAATGGGGTAGGTGGGGGGGAGTTGATGAAGTGGGGAGTTTAGTAACCATAATGTTGCACATGTAATTGTAGATTAATGATACCAAAATAAAAAATAAATAAATAAATAAAGGGGGCGGGAGTTTGGTGGGACTGTGTTCTTCAAATTGGCAATGCCATAAAAACAAAGAAGGGTTATGTTCTGTCCCAGATTAAAGAATATTAAAGAGACACGACAGCTAAATGTAATATATGATCCTAGACTGTAGGGGGGAAAATGCTGTAAAGGACATTATTTGGTCAGTTGACAAAACTGGAGTATATCAGATAAAATTATTGTATCAATGTTAAGGTTTAAGTTGATAACTACTCTGGGCATGTAAGAGTGTGTCATTTTTTGGGGGGGAAATTCACACTGAAATACTTTAGGGGTAAAGGCATGTGATATATGCAACTTAATTTCAAATGATTCTGGAGATAAATATGTTTGTAGAGAGAAAAAATGGAACAAAAAATGACAACAGGTGAATCTAGGTAAAGAGAGGGTCTAAGGGGGTTGTTTGTACTATTCTTACTTGGGTCTATAAATTAGAAGTTATTTCCAATTTAAACATCATCAACAACGAAACGTCTATTTTAAAAGTCATTAAAACTACAAAAGTACCATACAAATTTTATCTCGGCTAGAGACAGCAATTGAAAGGAGTATCTATGAAGTTTTTCTCTTGGGATTTTTTTTTGTTGTTGTTAGTGAAACAGGTTACTGAAGTAATGAATAAAAGAAGAGCCCAAGACCTACTGTGAATCACACTTTTACCCCTACAGCTGTGACCCTTGGATAAGTCCTGTGGCTTTCTCCAGAGCTCAGTAAGTAGGTGCTAAACAAACTGTACCAGCGAAGTATCTCCCAGCAGGATCCACCTTCCCGTCATTGAATCGATTGTTTTTCTTGTCTTTGTCTACTGCAGCCAGGACCACTGCTGATTGATCTTTCCAGTTCAAAGCACAGAACTTTGTTCCGATTGTGGCAACATAACCTCCTGATTGGCGAAGGGCCACGGAGCTGACTGGGGCATCTGCAGAGACAAAAGCAACTGTGAGAATATGGCCATTATGCCACCTGGTGCCTCTTAGAGGATTCCAGACCTTTTGACAATGGGACCGTTCTCTCTTCTGTTGAATAGCGAAGCCTCCGAAACGAGGACATTCGTTATTCAGGAGCTCTGTGTGCTGTTCTGCGCAGCAGGGACAGAGAGCTGAATGACACCCAGCTCTCCAGAAACCTCCCAGTCTAGTGGAAGAAACAGAGAAGTCAGACTACAGCAGCCACCATACACTGGGACAGGCTCCAGGGCAAGTTCAAAGGAGGCCTTCCTAACCCTGGGGGAGGTGGGCGCCAGATCCCTTGTCACGGAGCGAGTGATGCCCAGTTTGCCTGATTGCTGGGACATCAGAGACACAAACTGTGTTTGGTCCCAGCACCTACGTTTTGTAACATCATTCCTTCTTATTTTTTTTAAGGGGTTCTATTTTATGTGTATTCAATTGAAAATTGATTTCTCAAATCCTTTTTTGAAAGTCGGCTTGCAAAAAAATAGAAATGAAGATGCGGTGATAGAACAACCATGTGTCTTTGGGATATTACTGTATTTTGACTTTTTAAATGTTAGGTTTTCTGGGCTTAATATTTTTTCACGTATGAGGAAACTTTTTCTTAAGTGGAGAGATTGATTACCATGGTGCGCAGTCATAGGGAACAAATTTAACAGAATCTATTTTGAAAAGATTTCATAAAAACCTATGTGGTTCAAGGTGCTGGGTGCTCTGGGAGCAGCTCTGAGCTAAAAGCACCACTAAGAAGTTGATTCAAGCCAATCAGGGTGCCAGGGAATGTGCAGGACACTCTTAGGAAGGCCAAATTCCCATCGGGGATCCTAACCCGTGGCAAGGACTTCTGTTAGCTTTCTAAGCTCCTCCTAACTCCACAGCTCTTTCTGAGGTTTGGTGGGGGTGGGGTTGCAGATTAGGGGTGGAATGTAGCCCTAGTGCATGCTGGGAAAGAGAGACTAGGGAGGGCAGTGCCTCCCTGCCGACTCTGACCTCTGAGGTCACAGTCACTTTGCCTCTAGCCACAGCCACATCTCCTGGTGAATCAAAAAGCTGCTCCTACTCACTAAAAAAAAAAAGTTTGAGATCCCCAGTTTTGGATTGAGAGAGAGTGTCCGAAGGTCACAGGAATTCCCAGTATTTCTTCCCATGAACACAATAATGGAAACAAGGAACTTCTTATCACTAAGCAAGCCCATACCCTTGGGCCACAGAACATGATAAACCACTCCTCTGGGAATCACATGGCCGTAAACAGAATCAGTCAAACTCACTGGGAATTGGTCATGAATCCTATTTTGTGTACTGAACAGATAGTCCTAGCTGATGCTTCATAAGTCCAAAAGCTCTTCCTTTCACATTCAAAGAAGGGACATATCTACTTTTTTTCTTTTTTTGAAACTTAAGGCCTTGGCGTGACCCAAAGTAGACAGCCTTTGCTGAGCCCCAAACCGGGTCGCCAGCTTTCAATGCTGTTCTGCTAACTGCAGGTCTTAAGGAAAGATGCCACAGGGCCTCCTTCTCAGAACAAAACGGCGAATGTGACTCTTACCCACAGGGAAAGAAGAAAGTATTGCACATACAAAACGTCCTCCTGGATCAAACTGGGAGGGCACGAAGAGCATCCTACTGTTTTCAAGCATATTCAGTATGCTTTAACAAGAAGGCCCCCTGGTGAAGGACGCATTAGGTGGCCGGCCCTCCCCAGGGAGAAGATGTCTGTTTGGGCGGACCTGAGCCCCGCCTTCATCCTTACCCATGGTCACCTGCTGCACTTGCTGGCTCAGTGAATCCCACCGGCAAACCTTTTTTGCAGGAATATCAACGAAGAGCAGACAGTTGGATGCCTCCTCCCACACCGGAGACTCGCCGCACCGGCAGTTTTCCGATAAAACGCACTCGATCTTAATGGAAGACATTGTCATGGGGGAGGTCTGCTGAAGGTGAGAGAGAGAGAGAATAAAATACAATCGCATGGAGCCAGTTCAGCAAGACACCTACCTGGCTTCAGACTCTGGTGAGATCCCCAAACAGACTGGGTTTTGTATTCGACCTGGAAAAAAACTGGGCACACCTTCCCCAAATCAGAGCAAAATATGCAGCGTGGCAGGAGGAGACATGTATGAAAAAGAAGAAAAAGCTGACAGGCCATGACACCAGACATCTCTGATCAACTTACCAGTGCTTTCTTTTAAGCTATCTATAAAAAAAAGAGTAAGAAAAGCAACACTCCAACATCCACACCTTGGAGCCTCAGAGAGCTGGCTGCTCCAACGAGGCAAGGCTGCCCTTTAAGCCAGCACAGTAGCCACCGAGGCAGGCCAGGGGGCGGGCAGCTCCCTTATTGGTGGCCCCTCTGTGCGTCTGCAGGTCAGCTTCTCCAGCTGCCCTCCCCATCAGTTGATGCTGATTGACTGCTCAAAGGCCAGACCCTTTCCGCTCTGCCTTTTTAGAAATACGTTTCATCAGTGACAATACACTAAATTAGAGCTCATATCTATTTTCCACTTCAGTGGAAGGAGTGGAGGAAAGGACTTCGTCTGGGCATCATTGTAGGAACCGACAGCCCCTCAGCTATTTCTTGCTGCTCAGAGAGGGACCCTGACACTTTGGCAAGGAGTCTCAAGCTCCATGGGCAGGAACACTCTATGCTGACTTTAGGCCAGAGACGGTGATCAGCAACCAGGGAGAATAAAAAGAGAAATTCTCAGAAAAGACAAACCATTACCTAAGAAAGGCATGTGGGAAAGGGAAAACAGGCTACACGCAGGAGCTTTCTCACCTGCCCAAAAGCTGGGGGCTGATGATCCAAAGTGCCTGTGTCTTCATCCCCCCTGGCATCTACCTGCTTTGAAGTGGTCCCACACATGGATGGGCAAATTACTGACAGGGAAAAAGGGAAAAGTAGTTTTTGGTGTAGTATATTTCCTTCAGCAAACTGCATTTTTCAAAAAAGAGAGCCACAGCTCAAATCAGCCTGAAGTGCTGAGTGCAGTGTAATAGCACGGGGAGTCTTCCCTGGTCGTTAAAACTTGGCACCAGCTCCGCAAGCCTTCATGCTATCAACCCGAGATAAGACCCAAGATCACACGCGGGACTTTTGCAATAGCAACTTTGAACCCCAAGCTCGGTCGTGCACGCTGGGGACTGGCAAATGTCCCTTTTCTGCCCGGCTGTGGAGACAGGACCGTGGCTGGAAACGAGTGGCCTGACGGCGGGGACGCGGTGTCAGATGCCCGCGCTGCAGCTGGGGGACCTGTGTGTGGCGAGCAGCCTGGGCGCAGTCCGGTGGCGCGGCCGCAGCCGCAGGCGACCGCGCGGCCTCAGAAAGCTGATGGCTGAGCCCGCCTGGGCCTCGGCCTGCGAGTGGGGCGCGCGCGTCCCCTGAAGGCGGAGGGCAGACGCCTCTGGTGGGGCCTCGGTTGCAGCCAGACCTATCCTCTCCAGGGCGGGGGCGGGAAGGCCGGCCTGACCCGGACACTCACCGGATCGGTGACTTCCAGGTGGCTCAAAGGTCAGGCCCAGAACGGGAGGAGTCGGCGCGGGGAAACAGCGGCTCCGCAGGTGGGCGGCGGCTCAGGCTGCAAAGCCACCCCGCGCCGGGAGGCGGGGCAGAGGTTTGGACCCTGGTGAACCTAAGCTTTGGAGTTTGGACGCATCGCTGAAGTTTGTCTTTTACTTAAACAAAAAGTTGTTAAAATGTCTAACAGAGAGATTGGGTCCAAGGCCCAGTTAAACACAAACAAGGTTAAAAAGGAAAGAACAAAGCGGTTAAATAAATCCTCCCTTTTCCTAGTGGAGAAGACTGAGTGCTGGAGGCCAACGCTTGCAAACCTTTTTGGTGGGGGAAGAGGAGGCTTCATTGGGTTTGATTTCAGAATCACGTGGAGTGAAGGAGCCCAAGCAGCCCTCAGCTCCACATTCTCCACTGGGAGCCTACGTGGGTTCCTGTCCTGCCGCCTCACCATCCATTCTTTCTGGAAGCAACCCACAAGTTTAAAATAGAAAACAAACCAATGAACGGAGGGAGGTAAACAGAATGGTGGCTGCCCCTGGGGAGGGGATGGAGGCAAGGATGAACTGTGAAGGGCTTAAGGGAATTTTCTGGGGTGATGGAGATGGTTTTCATCTTGACGGAGGTTTGAGTTGTGTGGGCTTGGAGACGGGCAAATGGCGTCCAGTGGCACACTTGACATTGATGTGGTTCGTTGCATGTGTTGAATCTAAGGTCAGCATGGCCTCATTTATAGCTCTCAATCTAGTGTCCCACTCCTTGCCATCTGCACTCTCCTAAAACCCCTTAGGACTCAAATCACAGTCCTTTGTGGCATTCTAATTCCCTTTAATTCACTAAGGAGGAAAGGCCAGAAATCAACGTCCAGGGGCGCGAGGCTGTAGGCAGGCAGGAGATGTCTGGAGTAATCTCAGCTCAAAGTTTGAGGTTAGCAACTTAGAATAGCTGCACTTAAGGCCTCAGTTATTTCTCCTTCACCCTGGGAGGTACTCAAGACACCTACTTCCCCATGTCCCCATTTCCAGATGGGAAAACAGGTCTACAGAGTGAGGAGACTCCCAAAGCCACACCTCAAGCTGGAAAAATCTGGCAACTAGCCCAAACCACGAGTAAGAAAGAACTTGAAGGACACTTTCTTGGGTGGGGTGAAGAGCGGGGCTGTGCTCTCCAGATGCTGGGGCTTCTCTGGTGGTTGTCTGCTCCTTCTTCCTCGCCCATGGCTTCCTCTGCCTCCTCGACACTCATGACCCCCACACTGCATGTCAGCCCAGACCTCTCCTGGCCTACAGGCGTGTCGCTCAAACCTTCTGCTTGACAGCACCCTGAGGTCTCATTGCTGTCCACAGACTTCCTGGGCACTCTGGCTTGGGGAATGGGAGCACAAGCCAAGCCAGCCGATGGCTCTGTGAGAGCCCCAAACGCCTCACTAGACTTCTCTCGTTCTCTGCCTCAAGTCCTGTTAGTCACCACATCCCTTTCATGTCCTTCCAACTATGCTGGCACTGCCTTGGTTCATTCAGGCCTTCTCCATCTCTCGCCCAGACTTGCCATCTCCTGGGAGGTTTCGTCTCACGCCTTTGGATCTGCTGCCAGAACGACCAGCTAGACCGTAAGTCCTATAGGGGTGGGGTGGGGGCATCTTATTCACCCCAGCCTCCCCAGGTCCTACCACAGTGCTGACACCTACTGGCTTTATTTTTCTCTTTTGGGGAGGGGGGTAACTTTATTTTGAAAAAATTTCTGTCTTACAGAAAAGTTGTGAAAATAATACAAAGAATTCACCATTGCCCTTCACCTAGATTCCCCAAGTGTTAACTTTACCACATTTGCTTTATCTTTCCTTCTCTCATTTACACGCATATATATTTACAAATATATACAAATACATATATAAAAACATATAAATATATATGTGCATATATACTTTTTTTTTCTCAACAGTTTGACAGTAAATCACGGGCATGCCCCTTTACCTGTACCCTGCTGGGCATTTCCTGAGAACAAGGACTCCCTTTTGTGTAACCACAGCATGGCTGTGAAGACCAGGCAATCGGTATCTACCTACTGTAGACAGTACAGTATTATCTAGCTGAATTTTCATCAGTTTTCCCACTAATGTCCTTGACAACAAAATGAAAAAAAGTGTTTCATTCCCAGATCTGATCCAGGGTAAAGCATTGCATTAGGTGTGTTTGGTCTCCTTTGACCTGGAACCGGTCCTCAAGCCTTTGTTTCATGCCAATGTCATTTTTGTAGGATGTTCCTTAACTTGGGATTATTTGATTTTTCCCCATGGTTCATTCAGGTTATGCCTTCTTGGCAATACTACAAAAGTGATGCCGTATGGTCCTTAGCATCTGGAGGCAAATGGTGTTGATTTGTTAACCTTGATCTCAATATGTGGTTATTGAATCTTTGTGAAATACAATCTCATCATACCACCCTTCAAGGGATCCAAGGGCATTCAAGGCCCTTGAACTTGCTGGTAGTCCCTTCTTGACCTTAGTTGGGGTCTAGCCATGTACTCTCTGCTTCTTGTCTTTGAACTTGCTACTCGCTCTGCCTGGAACACTTTCTTCTCCCACTGACCCAACCCCAACCTCTGTGTTGGGCTCAGTTCTACCTAAGATTCAGCCTCATATCCCCTCCACCAGGAAGCCGACACCCTGACTCTGACCTGTTGCTCTTACAGCATCCTGTCTTTATGTTTTTATTACGATGCTCACCACACTGATGGAGAACTGTGGGTTTCTCTGTCTCTCCTGCTACATTATGAGCTCTCACAGGGTAAGTAATGGATCTTTTCAGATAATATAAATCCCTTCATTCAAAAAACACTACAGTTGAACACATCTGGGTTCATTGATTCCTTGCAATGAGAGAGAACGCACACCATAGGGGAAACCATGGGCTGTCTCAGTAAGAAGGTGTAGAAAGAACCTATGATAGGATTTGGCTTTGTATAAGGAGATTTTGGGGAGACTCCAAGGAATGGAGGCTGTCAAGAAGTGGGGTAACTGTATGATTGGGTATCTTAGTTCCTGTCTATAAGGTGAGAAGAATGGAGTGATTGATAAAGAAGCAGCACTTGCACATATGAGCTAGGAGAGGGTGATGTTTAGGCATTTTTGGGATTTCAACAATGTTTGTTAGTCTTGTTTTCATTTTGATCCGCCAGTCACAGAGCAGCCTGGTCTGATGGCGGTGACCTGTGAAATCGGCCATGCTCCACAGGAGAATGCCAAGGCCTTTCTATGAGTACCGGGCGAGCTCCTGCATGGCAGGGGCTGCATTTCTTTCTCACTCTCCCTTTTTGTCCAAGGCCAGATGAAGTCAGGACATGGAACATGAATCTGTACATTATTATTATTATTATTATTTATTTTAATAATTTATTTTGGTATCATTAATCTACAATTACATGTGCAATGTTATGGTTATTAAACTACCCCCTTCATCAGGTCCTCCCCACCAACCCCATTACAGTCACTGTCCATCAGCATAGTGAGATGCTATACAATCACTACTTGTCTTCTCTGAGTTGTACAGCCCTCCCCATGCCCCCCCAACATTACGTCTGCTGATCGTAATGCCCCTTTTTCCCCCTTACCCCTCCCTTCCCACCCATCTTCCCCAGTACTTTTCGCTTTGGTAACTATTACTCCGTTCTTGGGTTCTGTGAGTCTGCTGCTGTTTTGTTCCTTCAGTTTTTTTCTTTGTTGTTATGCTCCACATATGAGTGAAATCATTTGATACTTGTCTTTTCCAGCTGGGCTTATTTCACTGAGCATAATACCCTCTAGCTCCATCCATGTTGTTGCAAATGGTACGATTTGTTTTCTTCTTATGGCTGAATAATATTCCATTGTGTATATGTACCACAGTCTTCTTTATCCATTCATCTACTGATGGACACTTAGGTTGCTTCCATTTCTTAGCTATTGTAAATAGTGCTGCGATAAACATAGGGGTGCATATGTCTTTTTCAAATTGTGCTGCTGCAGTCTTATGGTAAATTCCTAGGAGTGGAATTCCTGGGTCAAATGGTATTTCTATTTTGAGTTTTTTGAGGAACCTCCATACTGCTTTCCACAATGCTTGAACTAATTTGCATTCCCACCAGCAGTGTAGGAGGGTTCCCTTTTCTCCACATCCTCGCCAACATTTGTTGTTGTTTGTGTTTTGGATGTTGGCCATCCTCACTGGTGTGAGGTGATATCTCATTGTGGTCTTAATCTGCATTTCTCTGATGATTAGCGATGTGGAGCATCTTTTCATGCGCCTGTTGGCCATCTGAATTTCTTCTTTGGAGAAGTGTCTATTCATGTCCTCTGCCCATTTCTTAATTGGATTATTTGCTTTTTGTTTGTTAAGGTGCGTGAGTTCTTTATATATTTTGGATGTCAATCTCTTATCGGATACGTCATTTATGAATATATTCTCCCATACTGTAGGATCTCTTTTTGTTCTACTGATGGTGTCCTTTGCTGCGCAGAAGCTTTTCAGCTTGATATAGTCCCACTTGTTCATTTTTGCTTTTGCGTCCCTTGCCCAGGGAGATATGTTCATGAAGAAGTTGCTCATGTTTATGTCCAAGAGATTTTTGTCTGTTTTTTTCTAAGAGGTTTATGGTTTCATGACTTAACATTCAGGTCTTTGATCCATTTTGAATTTACTTTTGTATATGGGGTTAGACAGTAGTCCAGTTTCATTCTCTTACATGTAGCTGTCCAGTTTTTCCAACACCAGCTGCTGAAGAGGCTGTCATCTCCCCATTGTATATCCAAGGCTCCTTTATCAAATATTAATTGGCTGTATATGTTTGGGTTAATGTTTGGATTTTCTATTCTGTTCCACTGGTCTGTGGGTCTCTTTTTGTGCCAATACCAAATTGTCTTGATTACTGTGGCTTTGTAGTAGAGCATGAAGTCAGGGAGCATAATTCCCCCTGTTTTATTCCTCCTTCTCAGGATTGCTTTGGCTATTCGGGGTCTTTTGTGGTTCCATATGAATTTTAGAATTATTTGTTCCAGTTCATTGAAGACAGCTGTTGGTAGTTTGATAGCGATTGTGTTGAATCTGTAGATTGCTTTAGGTAGTATAGCCATTTTGACAATATTTATTCTTCCTAGCCAAGAGCATGGGATGCATTTCCATTTGTTAGTGTCCTCTTTAATTTCTCTTAGGAGTGTCTTCTAGTTTTCAGAGTATAGGTCTTTTGCTTCCTTTGTTAGGTTTATTCCTAGGTATTTTATTCTTTTTGATGCAATTGTGAATGGAATTGTTTTTCCGATTTCTCTTTCTGTTAGTTCATTGTTAGTGTATAGGAAAGCAACTGATTTCTGTGTGTTAATTTTGTATCCTGCAACTTTGCTGAATTCAGATATTAGTTCTAGTAGTTTTGGAGTGGAGTCTTTTGGGTTTTTTATGTACAATATCATGTCATCTGCAAATAGTGAGAATTTGACTTCTTCTTTACCAATCTGGATGCCTTGTATGTATTTGTTTTGTCTGATTGCCGTGGCTAGGACCTCCAGTACTATGTTGAATAACAGTGGAGAGAGTGGGCATCCCTGTCTTGCTCCCGATCTTAGATGAAAAGCTTTCAGCTTCTCGCTGTTAAGTATGATGTTAGTTGTGGGTATGTCATATATGGCCTTTATGATGTTGAGGTACTTGGCATCTATACCCATTTTGTTGAGAGTTTTAATCATGAATGGATGCTGAATTTTGTCAAATGCTTTTTCACCATCTATGGAGATGATCATGTGGTTTTTGTTCTTCTTTTTGTTGATGTGGTGGATGATGTTGATGGATTTTCGAATGTTGTGCCATCCTTGCATCCCTGAGATGAATCCCACTTGATCATGGTGTATGATCCTATTGATGTATTTTTGAATCCGGTTTGCTAATATTTTGTTGAGTATTTCTGCATCTATATTCGTCAGGGATATTGGTCTGTAATTTTCCTTTTTGGTGAGGTCTTTGCCTGGTTTTGGTATTAGAGTGATGCTGGCTTCATAGAATGAGTTTGGAAGTATTCCCTCCTCTTCTGTTTTTTGGAAAACTTTAAGGAGAATTGTGTTATTTCTTCTCCATATGTTTGGTCCGGGGGTTTTGTTCTTGGGTAGTTTTTTGATTAGTGATTCAATTTCGTTGCTGGTGATTGGTCTGTTTAGATTTTCTGTTTCTTGCTTGGTCAGTCTTGGAAGGTTGTGTTTTTCTGAGAAGTTGTCCATTTCTTATACGTTTTCCAGCTTGTTAGCATCTAGATTCTCATAATATTCTCTTATTATTCTTTGTATTTCTGTGGGGTCCGTCGTGATTTTTCCCTTCTCATTTCTGATTCTGTTTATGTGTGTAGATTCTCTTTTTCTCTTAATGAGTCTGGCTAGGGGTTTATCTATTTTGTTTATTTTTTCAAAGAACCAGCTCTTGGTTTCATTGATTTTTTTCTATTGTTTTATACTTCTAAATTTTATTTATTTCTTATCTGTATTAGGTCCCTTCTTCTGGTGACTTTGGGCCTCATCTGTTCTTCTTTTTCCAATTTCAGTAATTGTGTCTTTAGACTATTCATTTGGTAATGTTCTTCCTTCTTTAAATAGGCCTGGATCATAATATACTTTCCTCTTCCAACTGCGTTTGCTGCGAACACAGAAGTTGTGGCTTTGTGTTGTTGTTGTCATTAGTCTCCATATATTCTTTGATTTCTGTTTTGATTTGATCATTAACCCATTGATTAATTAAGAGAATGTTGTTAATCTCCATGTATTTATGAGCCTTTTTGATTTCTTTGTACAATTTATTTCTAGTTTTATACCTTTGTGATCTGAGAAGTTGGTTGGTAGGATTTCAATATTTTTGAATTTACTGAGGTTCTTTTTGTGACCTAGTGTGTGGTCTATTCTGGAAAATGTTCCATGTGCACTTGAGAAGAATATGTATCCTGCTGCTTTTGGGTTCAGAGTTCTGTAGATGTCTGTTAGGTTCATCTGTTCTAGTGTGTTGTTCAGTGCCTCTGTGTCTTTACTTATTTTCTGTCTGGTTGATCTGTCCTTTGGAATGAGTGGTGTGTTGAATTCTCCTAAAATGAATGCATTGCTGTCTATTTCCTCCTTTAATTCTGTTAGTATTTGTTTCACATATGCTGGCTCTCCTGTGTTGGGTGCATATATATTTATAATGGTTATATCTTCTTGTTGGACTGACCCCTTTATCAGTATGTAATGTCCTTCTTTATCTTTTGCTACTTTCTTCGTTTTGAAGTCTATTTTGTCTGATACAAGTACTGCAACACCTGCTTTTTTTCTCCTTGTTGTTTGCATGAAATATCTTTTTCCATCCCTTCACTTTTAGTGTGTGTATATCTTTGGGTTTGAGGTGAGTCTCTTGTAAGCAGCATATAGATGGGTCTTGCTTTTTTATCCATTCTGTTCCTCTGTGTCTTTTGATTGGTGCATTCAGTCCATTTACATTTAGGGTGATTATTGATAGATATCTACTTATTGCCATTGTAGGCTTTAGGTTCGTGGTTACCAAAGGTTCAAGGGTTGCTTCTTTACTATCTAACAATCTAACTTAACTTTCTTGTTAAGTTATTGTAAACACTGTGTGATGTTTCTTTATTTCTCTCCCTTCTTATTCTTCCTCCTCCATTCTTTATATACTAGGTGTTTTATTCTTTGCCTTTAGTTAGTATTTGCATGGTCTGCTTTCTTTGCTATGATTTTATTTTCTCTGGTGACATCTTTTTAGCCTTAGGAGTGCTTCCCTCTAGCGCAGTCTGTTTAAGATATCCTGTAGAGGTGGTTTTTGAGAGGCAAACTCTCTCAACTTTCACTTGTCTGGAAATTGTTTAATCCATCCATCATATTTAAATGATAATCATGCTGGATACAATATTCTTGGTTCCAGGCCCTCCTGTTTCATTACGTTAAATATATCATGCCATTCTCTTCTGGCCTGTAAGGTTTCTGTTGAGAAGTCTGATGATAGTCTGATGGGTTTTCCTTTGTAGGTGATCTTTTTTCTTTCTCTAGCTACCTTTAATACTCTGTCTTTATCTTTGATCTTTGCCATTTTAATTATTATGTGTCTTGGTGTTGTCTTCCTTGGGTCCCTTGTGTTGGGAGATCTGTGGGTTTCCATGGACTGCGAGACTATTTCCTTCCCCAACATGGGGAAATTTTCAGCAATTATTTCTTCAAAGACCCTTTCTATTCTTTTTTCTCTCTCTTCTTCCTCTGGTACTCCTATAATGCGAATATTGTTCCGTTTGGATTGGTCACACAGTTCTCTTAATATTCTTTCATTCCTAAAGATCCTTTTATCTCTCTCTGCCTCAGCTTCTCTGTATTCCTATTCTCTGATTTCTATTCCATTAACAGTCTCTTGCATCTCGTCCAGTCTGCTGCTGAGCCCGTCGATTGCTTGTCTCATTTCTGCATTGTCTTTCCTCACTTCCCTCACTTCCTCCCTCAGCTCTTGCATATTTCTCTGTAGATCCATCAGTATGGTTATGAATTTTGTTCTGAATTCTTTTTCAGGAAGGTTGTGCATTTCCATCCCTTCTGGTTCCCTCTCTGGTGTTGTCTGGGTCTGGGTGAGTTTGGTTTGTACCATATTCCTCTGTCTTTTCACGGCGATAGAAGTGGTCACTGGTAGGTGCCACGTATGTCAGCTGGGCTCTTTAAGACGGGAGTAGATTCTGTGGGGATGCTGTAGGTGGCGCTCTTGCTCCACTGTTCTGCTGCCGCAGCCGTGCCACTCCACAGCGCCTTTTGTATCTCTGGCTGGGGCAGGAACGAATGGGAGTCTGTTCATCTCTGTGGGAAGTCTGAGGGCGGCTACTGTTTCCCAGTCGCCAGCCCAGGGGTCCGAAATTCCCCAGGACTCCCAGCCTCCTGGGCTGAGTGTGCTGGGACCATCCTGGGCCGCTGTCTCTTTAAGACAGCTAAAAAAAAAGCGCGTGGTTTTCTTTTGTCCTGGGAGCCAGCTGCGAGGACCCGGGTGCGTTCCCAAGCTCAGATCCTGCACCCTCTGTTTCTCCAATCTCCGATACACTGCATGATGTGTGTCAGCGCTCCCGGCGCAGATCACCAGGGCTGGTTATTTCGCTGGCGTGTGCTTCCACTCCCTCCCAGCTCTGAATCCTCTCCTCCTGCCGGCCAGCTGGGGTAGGGGAGTGCTTGGGTCCCACTGGGTCGCAGCTCCGTATCTTACCAACCTTGAGGGGTGATGAGTCCTCTCAGGTGTAGCTGCAGGCTATGTGCTGTCCTGTATCTTCTGGTCTCTTTTTTAGGAATAGTTGTATTTGTTGTATTTTCATAAATACAGATGGTTTTGGGAGGAGATTTCTGCCGCCTTGCTTATGCCGCCATCTTCCCGGAAGTCCTGTATATTATTTTTTATTGAAGTATAGTTGGTACACAATATTATATTGGTTTCAAGTATGTAACACAGGGATTTAAGAGTTACTCACATTATTAAATCCTCACCCCCTCTGGTGCAGTTGCTATCTCTCCACATAGGAAGATATTACAGAATCACTGGCTATATTCTCCAGCCTGTACTTTCATCTCTGAAACCAACTTATATAATGATTGAGATTTTTGTGCCCCTTTACCCGCCTTACGCTTCACTGCCCCACCCCCACCCCCACGGTAACCATGAGGCTCTTCTCTCTGAGTCTATTTCTGTTTTGTTCATTGTTTTGTTGTGTTTTTTAGATTCCACATATAAGTGAAATAGTATGGTATTTGTCTCTCTCTGCCTGGCTTATTGCACTTGGCTTACTACCTCTAGGTCCAGCCATGTTGTCGCAATTGGCAGGGGATCTATGCATTCTAATCATTATCATTGCCAAGATTTTGCTGATCTGGAGGCGGCTCAGAGAAAGTAGTCTGTAGCAGGCCTGGAGCTAGTCTCTTCTCCTGATGTTGCAGGATGAGTTGTTGGATCCTCTGGTGTGGTAAGGGTGGCACACTGGCATTTAAGGCTTTGGACAGGATACCCTGGCCGCATGCATTACAGGCAATTGTCAGAAACAAGAAGCTGGTTAGTCCTCATAAGAGACCCTGTAGACAGGAGCCTGGATGACCAGACCCATGCAAAGATGTCCCAAAGTCCAGCAGAACTCTTGTAAAACCAGGTGGCTTTTTCTTTTAGCCTCATCAGAAATTGTTCTACTTGACCTGTAGTGTTTGTATAAGTACAGCAAGGAGTGTTTGCTGAAGCATAAACTCCTCCTTGGCTGGCTCAAAGAAATCAATGGTTATGAGCTTGCTCATGACAACTCGGGCTAATAAATTGAAATTTAAGCTGGTTTGTTGGACTTCGAGAGCAGAAATGTGCCACTTATGGCATCTGCTAAGGTCAGTGACAGATTTTGGGCCACCTTTTCACCGATGTGGGAACTGAGTGTGCGTGAAGCCAGTTGTCTGTCCTGGGAGCTCTCCAGAGTCACCTGTGCTTGCTTCATCTTTTCGGGAAAACATATGCCACAACAGGGGTGATAATTTGAAACACCTGAAAGTCTCTGAAAATTACCTTATATACAGGCTAAATTAGTGCATGGCAGGGGGCTTAAGACCGATGCCCACATGAGATGGTATCCCAATGGGCAGAGGCTCTACTGGGAGTGTAAGTATCATTTTGCATGAGCTAGTTGTATGTCCCTTGATATGAGCAGGTACCATGAGTGGAGTTAAATGGCTCCTTAAAGTTGTGTCTCTGAAGAGAACAAACAACTGTAGCCAGCACAGCACCAGCATTAGTGCCCGTGCCTCAGTGGCTAGGTCTTGCTGGCAGGGTTCTAATGACCTTCAGCAGAAGCCTTCTGTTGATATCAGGTCAATTTCTCTGTGTCCAACGTTTGGGATGAATGATATGAGGGCAATTTAAGAACTACGATGGGATTATAAAACGAACAGTCAACAGAAAATCTGAATAGACCAGTTACCACCAAGGAAATTGAATTGGTAATCAAAAAACTACCTAAGAACAAACTCCTGGACCAAATGGTTTCACTGCTGAATTTTATCAAACATTTAGTGAAGAACCATCCTCCTTAAAGTTTCCAAAATGTAGAAGAGGAGGGAATACTCCCAAACTCATTCTACAAGGCCAGTATCACTCTAATACCAAAACCAAAGACACCAAAAAAAAAAAAAAAAAAAAAGAAAAGAAAAGAAAATTACAGACCAATATCCCTGATGATGCAAAAATACTCAGCAAAATATTAGCAAACCAAATTCAAAAATACATCAAGAGGATCATACACCATGATCAAGTGGGATTCATCCCAGGGATGCAAGGATGGTACAACATTCGAAAATCCATCAGCATCATCCACCACATCAACAAAAAGAAGAACAAAAACCACATGATCATCTCCATAGATGCTGAAAAAGCATTTGACAAAATTCAGCATCCATTCCTGATTAAAACTCTCAACAAAATGGGTATAGATGGCAAGTACCTCAACATCATAAAGGCCGTATATGACAAGCCCACAGCTAACATCAGACTTAACTGCGAGAAGCTGAAAGCTTCTCATCTAAGATCAGGAAAAAGACAGGGAAGCCAACTCTCTCCACTGTTATTCAACATAGTACTGGAGGTCCTAACCCGGCAATCAGACAAAACAAAAGACATACAAGGCATCAGATTGGTGAAAGAAGTCCAAATTGTCACTATTTGCAGATGACATGATATTGTACATAAAAAACCCTAAGACTCCACTCCCAAAACTACTAGATCTAATATCTGAATTCAGCAAAGCTGCAGGATACAAAATTAATAAATCTGTGGCACTCCTATGCACTAACGATGAACTAACAGAAGGAGAAATCAGGAAAAGAATTCCGTTCACAATTACATCAAAATGAATAAAATACCTAGGAATAAATAACCAAGGAAGTGAAAGACCTATACTCTGAAAACTACAAGACACTCATGAGAGAAATTAAA